>VMDO01000702.1:37871-265320 GCA_007922755.1 Pedetes capensis
ATTGCAAGTTCAAGACCAGAGGCAGCTGCATAACATAGCGAGACCCTGTCTCAGAAAGTAAAAAAAAAAAAAAAAAAAAAAAAAAAGAACAAATCTGGAAACCTACAAAAATACATCCGGAAGAAAGGAAAAAAATCACTCACCTGCCCAGAGGAATGCTGGGAGTGTTTTAGTAAATTTTTCTGTCTTTTTGAAAAAGTCTCATTTCAGCCTTCTGACCTCCAGAACTGGATGAGAATAAATGTGTACTGCTTGAAGCCCCCAAGTTTGTGCAAATGTGTTACGGTATCCACAGGCAACTGATGGCACTTGAATTGTGATCTGTAATCTAAAACACTTACCAGGTTTTGAAGACTTTGTACAAAAAAAGAGAGAGAGAATTTATCCCATTAATATTTTTATATGCATGATATGCTGAAATGATAAAAGATTTGGACAGATTATATTAAATATAAATCTAGTGTGGCCCTTAGAAAATTTACACTGCATCTGTAGTTTGCATTCTATTGCCCCTGGACACCACTAGAAGGCTTTTTCATTGCTTTAGCTGCAGAGAGTGAACCTCACCCGCTCCACGCGGTCAGCAGCCAGATCTATTGGAGCTGGGGTGGAGGACGCCTGCCCCCGTACACATGCGCATGCGCGCGCGCACACACACACACACACACACACACACACACACACACACACACACACACACACACACACACACACACACACACACACACACACACACTGCAGGTGGGGGGTCCTGGTGATGGCTGAGCTCCCCACACTCCCTCTCCCCACTCCCATCTGCCTCTGGGCCAGCCCATGTCCCTGCAAGACGTGACGGTTATTTTTAGCACTTGCTGCCTCAGCACAGCTGGCTCCGAAGCTTGCTGGGTGCGAGCCAGCCCCGACTGCCACCTTCCTGCCAACAGGGGTCTCAGGAGAACGGGATTCAGTGGCTCAGGGGCCTCACAGGGCCTGTGAGTGAGCTCCCAGCCTCCCTGGCAAGTCAAGGATCAGGATCCGCATGTTTTCAGATAATGAAACCAAGGCAAAGAGGTCTCTGGAAGCCCGGAGGTGGCCAAGCTGGGTCTTGGAAGCAAATCGTCCAGCCTGAGCTTCCTCCAAGGGCCAAACTCTTCGCGCGGCTGGAACTGTGGTCTCTGCCCGCTCAACTCCAGCAGCTGCCAGCTCCCATGCAGCCTTTCGGGGGGGAAGTGGGGGGGAGATTATGCCTTGGAAATATTTTTCATTGTTTTGTTTTGGGTTTTATGTTTCTTGTTTTTTCAGTACGAGGGATGGAACCCAGGGCCTGACGCCTGCTAATCATTTGCTCTGCCACTGAGCTATATCCTCAGCCCTAGGACAGTATTCTAAGCAAGACAGAGCAATCAATGGATTTGGAAGGAGGTGGGGAGGTCCATGAGGCTTAGCCGGAGGGTGTGCAACCCACCCTCTCCAAATGAAGTGGTTCAGAGCTATAAAGAAAAGATCCGAGCCAGGCATGGTGGTGCATTCCTGTAATCCCAGCGACTCGGGAGGCAGAGGCAGGATTATCCCAAATTCGAAACCAGAGGAAGTCTGTGTAATTTAGCGAGGCCCTGTCTCAAAAAAGTAAAAAAAAAAAAAAAAAAAAAAAAAAAAAAAAGGGCTGGGGGTGCAGCTCAAGAAAGAAAAGAAAAGATTCATACAAACATGAAAGCAAAAATCAAAAAACCCAAGGTTGCCTCTTGGTTCAGAACCCAAGCTCTGGCTCCAGGAAAACCTGGGTTCCAAGCCTGCCTCATCTTTCACAACTCTCTGGCTTGGTTTTCTCTAAGCCTTGGTCTTCTCCACTACCCAGCTGGCATCATTGAGGTTGGAGAATCAAATGAGATCAGGGACCTAAGTGCTCGGCACAGAGCCAGGTCTTAGTGAGCTCTCAGTGAACACTAATCATCATGGGGCCAGCATGGCGCTCAGTGGTGGAGCCCTTGCCTAGCACAGACAAGACCCCAGCTTCCATCCCCAATGTTCCAAAGATTAAAAAATCTAGGTATTGTTATTCATCAAGTGTGACAAATCAAGTCCTGGGCTCAGCACAGTTACATAATTCCTCATTAAAACGTCACATCCAGGGCTGGGAATGTAGCTCAGTGGTAGAGCGCTTCCTTAGGATGTGCAAGGCCCTGGGTTCCATCCTCAGCAAAGTATTAAAAAAAAAAAAACCACAACCTCAATGAAGCTAATATTGTTAACCTCTTATTAACACCATTTCACAGCTAAAGAAATCAAAGCTGAGAGAAGTGAAGTCACTCTTCAAAGACCCATGGTTAGTAAGGGCAGCACTTATATTTTGGGGGTAATAGCTTTATTAAGATATAATGCACTCAGTTAAAGTGTACAATTCGGGCACGTGAGACATGCTCAGAGTTGTGTGACCATCACCATAAACAATCTGAGAACATCCTCGTCCCCCAGCGGAAACCTTATATCCTCACCAGACCCCTCCCCTACTCAGCCAACCCCAGCCTTAGGCAGCCACCAAGCTATGTTGTCTCTATCGATTTACCAATTGTGGTATTCTTTCACTTTCCATGATGTTTTCAAAGGTTCAACCATGCTATAGCATGTATTGGTATATTATTCCTTTTTTATTGCTGGATATAACACATTTATCTTTTAATTCATTTGTTCATTATTTATCCATTTTATTTATCCATGAATAGGCATTTCGGTTGTTCCCACCTTTCAACCAGTCTGAATTGTGCTACTATAAATATTCTTGTTCTTGTGTAGACATACATCTTCAATTCTCCTGGATATATACCTAGGAATAGAATTTTTGGTCACATAGTAAGTCCATTGGGGCTAGAGGTTAGCTCAGTCGGTAGAGTGCCACGCTGCACTCTCTGAGGCCCTCAGTTTGATCCCCAGCACTGCAAAAATGGGAGAAGGCCCTGGCAATTTACTCCCAAAGCAATCCCGAAACAATCAGCCATTGAAAACCCTATACCGGTTGCTATGAATCACACCCAACTCGAGGGCACCTAACAACAACAGCAAGTAAGTCTATTGCCTGCAGCCTTACCACTTTGCTGTCTGTTCCTATCAGATCTCAGAAGCTAAAAAGCTAAACAGGGTTGGGCCTGGTTAGTACTTGGATGGGAGACCACCTGGGAACATCAGATGCTGTAGGCTTGGGAGCAGGACCCAGCAACCCACTCCTAAAAAACAGCCATTGAAAACTCTATGAATAACAGAAGCACTAACAATAGGGTTTCGCCTGTTATACATAGGGTTAATAGGAGTCGGATGCCAACTCAATGGCACCTAACAAGTAAGTCTATGGGACCTTTTGAGTTGCTGCTAGACTGTTTCCCAAAGCAGCTGCACCATGTTCCATTCCCACCATAGCCTGGGTTTGAAATTCAATGTCACTGCCTGGGCTAAGGTGCCCTCTCTCCTTTATGAGAAGGAGTTATCAAGTGAAATGCAAACAGACTGATGTGCACTGCGCCCCCAGCTTCCTACAAGGAGGAGGGAGATAAAGGTTACTTCCTGTGTTTCAAGGCCCAGTATTTCCATGAGGGTTCCTTGTCTGTACAATGGAGTCACAACTAGGCCTACTTATGGGGTTCATATGGGCATTCAATGAATTAATCCACATTAAGTGCCCCAAACCAGACCTGACTCAGTAAATGCTTGAAACATTTTACTCATTCGAAGCACCCAGAGCCTGGAACAGCAAGTGGATAGTCAATCAATTCATTTGCTTTTGTGGGGGCTGCGGATTGAACCTTAGGCCTCACTCATGCTAAGCACACACTGTACCACTGAGCAGCATCCTCAAGTCCCTCATAAATGTTTAATGACCAGCAAAGCAATGAGGCCACCACACTGCCGGTTTGGAATCTGTAGCCGCAGTTTTTAAAACCTAGAAACTGAGAGCCTAGGAGACACATTCAAGGTTAAAACTCATGAAATGAACCTCAGTGCCCTAATTTCAAGTGGGCCCTGCTCTGCCCACAATGATACTGCACACCCTGGGCCAGGCCTCGGGCCCCAGGCCCCCTCCGTGGGCCAGGCCACCTCTCTGTCTCTTGCACATCCCAGTGGACGGAGGAGAAAGAAATTTCATCCAGGTGATGATATATTTTATGGGTCACTTTGGCGAGGCTATGGTCCCCAATTAGTCAATAATCTATGTGCTGCTTGTGGGGGTATTTTGGAAATATAATTAATGTTTGTAATCAATTCACTTCAAAGGGCCTTATCCTGGTTGGTCTGTCACCAGGCATGAAGAACAGAACTGAGGCTTCCCTAGAGATGAAAGTCGCCTGTGGGCAGGAGCATCGGCTCCTGCTGAGAGCCCTGGCTGGCCCTGTCTGCCACCTGCTCTTGTTGTTGTTAGGTGCTGTCGAGTCGGTATCCGACTCATAGCGACCCTCATAGGGTTTTCAATGGCTGAGTGCTTTGGGATTGCCTTGGGAGTGGATTGCCAGGCCCTTCTCCCATTTTTGTGGTGCGGGGAATTGAACTCGGGGCCTCAGAGACTGCAGTGCAGCGCTCTACCCACTGAGCTAAATCCCAGCCCCACCTCCTGCTCCGGTGGAAGCCAATTCTTCACAACGAATCAACCCAGCTGATTCAGTCTGGGAGACTTGTTTTCCCTTCCAAACAACATCCTATTCTCTAAATACAAATCTGTTTTTAAATAGACAAAATAGCTAATACTTCAAGATCAGTTAAAGGCCAGAGGCATTTTTACGGTAAGTAAATGGTTCTTCACCAAAGCCTTCAAACAATTTAAGTGCCATGTAGCTGTTACTTAAGCATGCATGGAATCATGTTCTCTCAAACTTGAAAGCTCAAAGCCCCTCCCCCCCAGGGGTAGAAGTAAAGCTTACTGGAGGTCTCTGTGCTGCGTTTCCTTAAAGGGACAGTTCCTTACATTATGGGTCTTAATAAGCATGGGAATCCAGGGAGGAAAGTCACCCAGGAGGCCAAAGTAGATGGCCCCTCCAGCAAGGGTTCCCTGTCCTGGGGTTTGCATAGACAGAGCACTGCACCTCAACTCCTTCTCCCTGGGTTCAGATCCTGACCTGTTCTTTGGTAGTCATGTGACCTTGGGCAAGTCACATCACAGGCTTGGCTCACTTTCATCTCAGGCAAAGTTAGAGGACAAAATCCTGGAAGAGTGGGATGAGGAGGGTGCGCTGGGGTTACACACATAAAGAAAAGGTCTTCACCCATGGAAGGACCCAGGCGTGTTACCTGAAGCTGAGACTCCAGGCGTCGTGTGCTGGCTATATTTATGAGGGAGGATCTCCATAGCCTTCCACCCATCATGTGCTTATTTAGTATCTGTTCAGCAAATGCTCCTGATGCTGCTGTGTGCCCTGAGCTGTGCTAGTCCCGGTAGCCAGTGGCCAGTAGTCCTGGTGCACAGACTGGTGATAGTTGTTGTTGTTAGGTGCCATCCAGTCATGTCTGACTCATAGTGACCCTCACAGGGTTTTCAATGGCTGATTGTTTCGGGATTGCCTTGGGAGTGGGTTGCCACATCCTTCTCCCATTTTTGCTGTGCTGGGAATCGAATTTGGGACCTCAGAGACTACAGAGCGGTGCTCTACCAACTGAGCTAAATCCCAGCCCACTGGTGATAAAGGCAACACTAAATGAACACAAATAAATATGTCATCTCCTAGTCAGGCGCACCAGGCCCAAAGGGAGAGAAGGGCTGGTTGTCAGGTCTTCCCACGTGGTCTGGCCAGCCTCTCAGAACCGGCCGCAGCTGCATGGAAGGCTAGGAGGGGCGCTCACATTCCAAACACCTAGTACCGCTCTCCCAGGTGCCTGTTCACGTGCCATGATATCAGGGCCTCCCACCTGCTGGCGGCTCCTGCCACCCAGCCAGGCCAAGGCCACAGGAAGCGCTTACCCAGCATAGGGGCGCACTGACTCTCAGCAGCCCCTCCACCAGCCCAGGGCCTGGGAGGCAGCCTGGTGAGGCCAGGTGGCCCCAGAGACAGAGAATCCCAAGGATTTGTTGAAGAAATATAGTGTAAACATTGAAGCCCCATCTCTAAACCTCTGCTTTCCACTATCATCCTGCCCCTCGTTTCCTGAACACCTGCCCAGTCCAAAGTCCTGGATGGGAACAGAAGGTGAGGCATTCAAGTCGTCATTTATTCAATAGCCCATTTTTCCTTGCACTTAGTATTTATTTATGACATGCCTTATTCCAGAAAGCACTTAACTTCTTTAGTTAATATGCAAGAGAATAAAATTTTACACGAGTGGCCATGTGGCAGCTAACACATAGAGAACAGACTCTAGAAAGATCGGAAGAAACAGAGAATGAGACAGGTACGAAGAATGCAGACGTTGAAGTCCTACATGTTTAGGTGACAGGTCACAAATTGCTCTCTGAGTTTTCGAGCAGCAGCAACTTGATCTCACACAGTTCTCCGTGTCCATAAGACACTGACGCACCACTGCTGAGGCCAAATAAAACCCGCAGAGCCCCTGAGATCAGAGAGGTCTTTTATTACTGAGCTGGCATGAAAGAGACACTGTTAAACCTAAGGAGCAATGTCCCCAAACAGCCTTCTGACTGCACATACAGCACAAGGCTCCTCCATGCTGGCCCACATCCCGAACAGGAAAGGCAGCCCCAAGGAGACTGGACAGCCCCACGCAAAGCAAACAAGACTCTCTACTCTCTCTCTCTCCCTCTCGCTCTCTCGCTCTCTTGCTCTCTTTTTCTTCAGTACTGGGGGTTGAACCCAGCGCCTCACACATACTTTGCAAATGCTCTCCCACTGAGCTGCACCCCTTGCCCCTTTTTTATTTTGAAACAGGGTCTTGCTTATTCAGGCCACCTCTGGCCTCAAACTGGAGATCCTTCTGCCTCTGCCTCCCAAGTCACCGGGATTACAGGCATGCACTCCTCTCTACCTTAATCCACAGGCGAGTTTATAGCAAACATTCTCAACAAACGTTAAGTGCAGTCTTTGGGTGGGCTTTATTGGACATGTCCTTGGTATTTAAATTGTTTGAATTAGTTGTCAGCTTTAAACAGTTAGGAGTTTTCAAGCCCTCGTGTATGTCCACACGTGCACACGCACACGTACACAATGCAGATTCTAGCCGTCTCTTTAAGAATAAACGACGACAATAAAAGGATTGGACAACAGGGGGCTCACATATCCAAAGGACAAGAATTGGCTAAAGCCTCTCATTTTCCATCCCTCTGTGGTTCCCTGAAGGCCCTTCTTGGTATCTGACATCCCCACCTGGTTCTGCAAGCCACCAGGAGTCTGCAGCCCTGTTTTGGGATGTTTGGGGTTGAGGTACATTAGTGAGAGTCAGGATCACCAGGTAACTCATTCACGGTGGTGGAGCCCAGAACAAGCTCCTCAGATTTGCAGGTGACTATGATACAGGACATGGAGGGACGCCAGCAATTCTACAGCTACTCAGTCCTGTGGACCTGGACAAATGGGTGCATCATCTTCTTTCCACACGATTTTTGGTAGGGTTGTGAGTTCAAGGTGAGACTCCCTCACAGGTGTGTTCCCTGAGTGCAACTCCTGGAAGCCACTGGGCCAGCCCTGAGCCATGGATTGTCAGATACTACCCTCCACCTTGGCTGCACAGCAGAGCCACCTGGAAGCCTCTGAACTCGTGCCTCCCAACCCCATGCCTAGCCCACACCCCAGATCAATTAGAAGGTCAGAGAACCAGAGAATGTGCTGTGTTGCTGTATATCTTACCAGTAGATTCCCGTGTGAGCAGGCCTTAAAAATAAGCAACTCCAGGGCCAGGTCTGGTATTGACTGGGGATGAGCAGGAGCGGAGGGGAGAAGAGGAGGCAGGTGATCAAAGGGACAATAAGTGATAAGTGGAAGTGTGGGGCACTCTCGGGGGCCCAGGCAGTGGTATATAACCCAGCCTGGGGGGTGCCAACCCCTCCCCTAAGGAGAGGCTGGGACTAAGTTTGGGGAATAAATGTCATCCAGCCACATGAAGAAGAGGGCAGCAAATTCCAGCCAAGGCAGGATACAATCCAAGGCTCTGAGGCCCAAAGGGAGGAGGCCTGGGGAGCCAGAGGTCATCAGACACAGTTGGGTCAAAGGGAAGGGGTGGGAAAGACAGAAGACCTATGGAGGCAACAAGGGGCCCTATCAAAAAGGACCTTCAAGCTGGGCGCCGTGGCGCACGCCTGTAATCCCAGCAGCTCGGGAGGCAGAGGCAGGAGGATCGCAGTTCGAGACCAGAGGCAGTCTGCGTAACTTAGTGAGAGGCAAGGATGACCAAGGAGGGCTTCCGGGAGGGTGGGGTGGGATCAGGAAAACTGGGTCCCCTCAGCTGCTTCAGTTAGAGCTGTGGAAACCCTTCCTCCCAGCGCCCTTTCAAACAGTCTGAATCACAGGCTGCCTGTGTTAAAGATGTGTTTGTTATTTGAAAGCTGCGGTTTCTCTTTAACAGATTCTGGGCTCCATTCTTTGACTAGGAACCAGGAAGGAATGAAGGACACGTCCTCTTGCCAAGAGCGGGCTAATGACTGCAGTGGGCCTCACCGGGGTCTATAGCGTCACTGTCTCTTCCCCCGACAGTACCTGATTTCTAACTGGCTGGGGTTTTCAGTACATTTTTATGGGCTGCCCCAAAGCCAGCTGGAAGCTTTTTTTCCATAAACTCTCCCTGAGACAAGTAGCCAGGTTTCACATATTAAAATGAAAATGTCAAAAGGGTTGCTAAAAAGAAAAAAACCGTTGTGGGCTGGCTTATGAGACCTCCGCTCACGAAACCTGGATCCGGGTCCGGCGGCATCTATGCGTTTTATTCCGTTGTTGGTCTCTTTTGGGTTTTGTTCGTTTTTCATGTTGTTGTTTTGCAAAAGCTAAAGTGGTCAAGCCTGCAGCTGTAGCCCTGTGGCATCTGATCTCATCAGATTTCGGAAGCTAAGCAGGGTTGGGCCTGGTTAGTATTTGCATGGGAGACCACCTGGGAACACCAGACGCTAGAGGCTTGGGAGAAGGATCCAGCAACCCATTCCCAAAAATCAATCCGCCATTGGAAACCCTATGAACAGCAGAGAAGCACTGACAATAGTGTTTCACCTGTTGTATGCAGGGTTGCTATGAGTCAGATACCAACTTGATGGCATCTAACAACAACAACAAAGTGGTCAGGCTAGAATGATGATAATAATCACTGGTTTCTTGATTCACTCAGCACACGCCTTAAGCTGGGTACCAAGATGAGGAAGTATTTTAGGCATGATCGCTGCTTCCCTACTACCTTCCAGACTCAAAATACTTGGTCATTTACAGCGTTTTCAGGTGCAATGTTGTAACATCACTTCTCAAAGGAGAATATCAAGGCCCTTAAAGGTCAGCTATCTCCCCTAGGGTCACGATGCCAGTAAGTGGTAGAACCTGGCCTTGGGTCATCCAAGTCCAGATCCTAGGTTCTGTTCACTCTCTTTTGCTCCTTTTTAATATCTCTTATTGCCTTCAGTTGGGTCACAGCTCCAAGTGGTTCAGCTGTCACTTGCAATCTAGCCAGCATGTGTTGTTGTTGTTGTTGTTGTTCTTAGGTGCAGTTGAGTCAGGTTCAACTCATAACAACCCTATGTACAACAGAACGAAACACTGCCAGACACTGTCTGATGGTGCTTCTCTGCTATTCATAGGGTTTTTAATGGCTGATTGTTTCAGGAGTGGATTGCCATGTCTTTCTCCCAGCCAGCATTTAGCTCCATCTCAAAACTCTGGTTTCCCTTTGGGAGGGATTCCTCTTGTATTTATTTATTTATTTACTTACTTATAAATTTTGGTGGGGTACAGAATAATAAGTCACTTGCCATATCCATTATGCAACTGCTAAATTAGTTTCGCTCACACATTTATCATCTTACATGTTTTACAGAACAGTATGAACTAAAGGAGAAAAGGGGAAAAAGTAGGAATTTTCACTAATATGTAATAAGAATTGTATGCAACCATGGGTTGTAGTCTCATTGAATTTTTTTAACCTTTTTTTCCATATATTCACATAGCTGCCTCCTGTAGTTTGTGTTTTTCCTCTCCCTTTTTATCCCTCTACACTGTGGAATTCCCCATTTTGAGAAAGAAATGTACCCATTTTCCCTGGCCACCACCATTATAGCTATCTCCCCTAGGGTCACGATGCCAGTAAGTGGTAGAACCTGGCCTTGGGTCAGGTTGGCCTGGTGGAGCCAAATTCTTCTCTCACCACGACTCCCTACCTGGTTAGTGGATAGGCAATCAGGTACAGTTTCTTGACTCTTGAGTGAGTAGTGAGGGGATCCCTGGAGAGGACCCTGGATCAGACTGTGCCTGCAGACTTCTCTTGGCTCTGCCCTTTGTCCAAGACTGCTCTCCACTCTCTGACTAGTTCTGTGGGTGATTACAATGCTCAATAATTCCCGCTTTGCTTAAAGGAGGGCAGAGCTGGTCCTGGTTGCTTGTGACCAAGACTCTCAATGGATAGACAGTCATAGCTCCTCAGCCTTTATACAGAGCTGGCCAAAAATACCTGCTTCTTATGGTGCTGTGGGCACTTCTGGATGCTGTGAAATTGTTGGCACAGCCTCCCTTGCCAAGGCCCAAGGAATACCGTACTAGACAGGCCCTATTGTATGGGCCGCTTCCAGTGTCCTAAAAAGCCACGCTGAGTCTCTTATTCAAGTCTCACTCTGGGTTCCAGACCTCATGGCTCTTCCAGCTGCCACCAATCTGTTCTTCCTTGCGATTCCAGTCCCATCTGGGCCCTTCTGGCCTTTGAAGGGTCATGAGTGCTGTGCAGGAGGCTGTAGGAAAAGCCATGGGTGTGATCGGCTGAAGGAGGACCATGTGTGGGGTCCACGGATTGAAGGCCAGGAAAGCAAGGAGGAAATGGACCCACAAGTGTCACTTGGATGCTCAGAGATGAGCCCTCAGGGCCTGACCCATGCTCCGCTCTCACAGACTCCGAAAGAGGGGGTTTCTGTCAGTCTCATAGGAGCTCTATGTCCACATACATTACTTACATATACATCACTTAAATGGATTGGAGGAACTAGCTCACAGGCCTGTGAGAGGCGGCAAATCTGGAATCTGCAGGGCTGGCCGGTGGGCTGGAAATTTGGGTGGGAATGAATGCGACAGTCTTGAGGCAAAATTTTTCTCTGAAAGCCTCCATCTTTATTCTGAAGGCCTGCAGCTGATTGGCCATGTCCCACCCACACTGTGGAGGGGTCATTTCCTTAAGGTCCACTGACAGCTGATGGGAACCACATTGTAAGCTACCTGCACAGCAACACCCAGATTGGGGTTTGATTCCATAACAGGGGCCTCTAGCGTAGACAAGTTGACACCAGAAATTAACCAACACAGAAGAGCCTGCCCAGAGGACGCCTCCTGCGATGGTCCAAGGGGTGACAGCAGGCCCGATGGACCAGCTACGGAAGTGGGAATGCTCAGGCTGATGTTGGGTCATGAAGACGCCATGTCTCCACAAACACTCCCAGGGTGCGTTGCCAAGTGCTGGGGTTGGCCAGGAAGGGTGAGTGACCCTGTCACTCATGGTTTCTGCCCATCTATGCTCTGTGTTTCCCTGTGACCTGAACAGCCTAAGCCCCTCCCCACAGAGGCCAGTCCCTTCTAGAACCACCTCCTCCAGCGCCATTTTTTGCCTTCCTGCCTTGACCTCTATTTTGGTTCTATGTCCACTCAAACTCTGCCTGCCATCCCCACCTACAACTCCGCAGAGGCCCCTCCTGCAGGCAAGCTGCTCTGGGCTGCCCCCGCCTTCCAATCAGCCCTCTCCAGCCACAGTACACCCTCAGTCCTGTTCACACCTCACAGGTGGGATCCAGAGCCTGATGGCCCGGGGCACATCTAGAATGAAGCACTCTAAGCTCACAGGCTCCTCCCCTGTGGCATCCCCACGCTGCCTGGCCCCGCCCCCTCTCCGCTCTGCTTCAGATCTTTCCTCTCCTTTGTAGTGGGAAGCACACAGAACCTGAATTGCCATTGTAAAGAAGCAGGTCTAAGCCACAGATCCACAGGTCTCAGCTAAACATCTTGCCCCGACTTAGGCCCAAGCAGACAAGAAAGAGAGAGATGAGTCTTCAGAACTTCTTCTGGAAGCTGCAAGAGTGAAGGTTATCTCTAAAGAGCCATGGGATTTCCGTGACAGAATCACAGCCTTTGCAAACAGAAAGAGATCCTGAAGGGTCATTTAGATGCTCCTACACCCAGGCAAGGGGCTGGGATTTAGCTCAGTTGGTAGACCACTGCTCCACAGTCTCTGAGGTCCCAAGTTCGATTCCCAGCACTGCAAAAATGGGAGAAGGACGTGGCAATCCACTCCCGACGTAATCCCCAGTCAGCCATTGAAAACCCTATGCGGGTCGCTATGAGTCAGACATGACTTGACAGCACCTGAAAATACCACCACCACCCACGCAGGGATTCCCTCTGAAATTTATGTCTGTATTACATGTCACTGGACACTCAACCACAAGGGCTTTTAAAATTTTTTTGGCAGTAGGAACACACTAGGATACTGTTTGCAATCTGACAAATCAACATGATGTACATCCCTGGGCAGGAGTAGAGGCTTTGATCAAATTATGTCTCATTTGCTGATTTCTCACTTGATCTTGAGGATCAAGATCATGCCATTGAGTCTTCCCTGCATGACCTTGAACAAGCCTCCTCTGCTCTCCAGGCACTAGTTTCCCATTTGAAAGGGAGGAGTTGGGCAACAACTTGGAAGGCCCTCTCCAGCTGACTACCTGGCCTCCAAGATGTGTGTCCAACACTTCTTAGCTGAATGACGTTGGGCACATCACTTACCTCCCTAAGCCTCAATGTCATCCTCTACAAGATGAGGGAATCATACTCCCTGCCTTGCTCACCTTGGAAAATTGCCATTTGGTTAAGATGAGTGAAGAAAAGTAACTTGTACAAACTGCAAATAGCTATTGCTATCTGAGGTAGTGTTGTTGGTGATGATGATGATGATGTTGTTGTTGTTAGGTGCACTCAAGTCGGGTCTGGCCCAGAGCAACCCTAGGTACAACAGAACGAAACACTCCCCAACACTGTGCCATGCTTCGCGCTATGTCAGTGCTTCTCTGCTATTCATAAGGTTTTCAATGGCTGATTGTTTGGGGATTATTTCAGGAGTGGGCTGCCAGGTTCTTCTCTCATTTTTTTGCACTGCTGGGGAGCGAACCCAGGGCCTCAGGGACAGAGAGCAGCACTCTACCAACTGAGCTAAACCCAGCCCCGGGTATGATTGTAAGATAAAATATCATTGTGTGACATCGAGGGTGTCTTAGGCTGCAGAAGGATCTACAGAACCAAAAAGTGTTCACTGGGTCAAAGGGCTCCCTGGCTAAAACCTTAGGAACTGGACACCTGAATGTATGTCTTAACTGTGCCATATTTGCTCATTTCCTCGTGGATGAAAATGTGATAATAAGAGCCCAGGTGAGACCCAGGGTGGTGCCTGGCATGTGGCCTGTGCTCTAGCCACTCTGGGGATCGCCAGACTGTCCTCAGTGATGACACAGGAAAGGCAGAGCGGGGCAGTAAGGTGGGCATTGGCTTTTGAACACACCAGACCTGGGGTTCAGCCTCAGTTCTGCCATCATTAGCAGAATCCTAAAATGACCACATCTTCCTGCTTGCTCTCTTCTGATTATTTCTTGAGCAATCACATAGTTCTTGTCTCCACCACAGAATGCCCAGCCAGGAGCTCGGCTCCCAGGGACCAGTTCTCATGTATTTCCTTTCCCCCTATGTGAGAACTCAGCCACCCTACCCTGACTGATTCATGGATTGCCTCAGCCCAGAAAAGATGCCCTGTATATTATTGTTGTTGTTGTTGTTGTTAGGTGCCGTCGAGTTGGCATCCAACTCATAGCGACCCTACATACAATAGGCAAAATACTATTGTCAGTACTTCTCTGCTGGTCATAGGGTTTTCAATGGCAGATTGACTTTTAGGAGTGGGTTGCTGGGTCTGTCTCCCAAGCCTACAGCACCTGGTGTTCCCAGGTGGTCTCCCATCCAAGTACTAACCAAGCCCGACCCTGCTTAGCTTCCGAGATCTGATGGGATTGGATGCCACAGGGCTACGGCTGCAGGCTTGTATATTACAGGTCACTAATAAAATGACTCTTCTGTATTTTAACATGGGGATAACTTGAAAGATACCTTTAATTCTTTTTGGAAGTATGTACTATAAAATGGCATAGATGAACAAATTAACCAGTGTATTAGGCTGGAAATTTATCTAGATATCATCTATCTAATTCTATCTTTTATAATCACAGTGTTTTATCATATCAACCAAGCGCTCTGATTGAATATAATGTATAGGCCTTGTAAACAAGGAGACAAAATAATTCTCAAATATAAAAATGTAGTGTTTTAGCCGGTCAAATCCCTTAAGATCCTTTATGAAAAATGATTGGGAACCATGCATTTGTATCTAAACTTTATAATTTAATCAGTGAGAGAATCTGAAGTCCCAGTTAGATAAGAGACATATTCAAGTTTACCCAATGAAGGAGAAACATATCTTGGACTAAGGTCATAGAATCAAATGATGTAGTCATCAGAAGGACATTAGAGGTCACTGGTGTGTGCTCAAGGCTGACTGCTCCTTCTCTGGTCCAGACCACTCCTTACCTGAGCCCATCTCGTAGCAATTACCTACTAATGTGTCAGACCCCTGGCTGCCCCCCACCAGCTCTGGAGCAGGAGTGTCCTGAGGTCAGAGGCTGGATCTTCCTCATCCTCATGGCACATCCCCACCTCCCAGCAGCATGCCTGCCCACAGCGTGGTCCCCTAAAAGGCTGCTGAACGTTTAAAGTGTGAAGAAAGGACCACGTTTTTTAGCAGATGGGGAAAGGAAAGGGACCTACTGTGGTTCCACAGCAAGGCGGGGGTGGCGTGGCAACAGGATGTCCTGGGAGCTGGTAAAGACTATTTTCTATACCACCTGAACAAAGCAGGCAAACACTTCTCCCATTTCCCCACAAAAGCCACAGGTAAAGGTGTTTATGGCTTGGCGGCTAACCAAGGCCACAAGCACATCAATAGGCCACAGTCGGACCCTGTCGACCCATTTCTTAAATAGCGTTAATGACGATCAACTGTAATTTGAAAACTCAGCACCTCCATGCTGAGGACCTTCAAAACCGATCCCCAAATTCAGGCAATGAAGTAGAGCCATCTAACTGGTCACTTGCAAAATGGATATTTCCAGAGACTGTATTACAATAAGAATTATTCACATCCATGAAAAGCATGTTCACTTTCTAGGGACCTTTCATAGGTGCTATGTTGCTTGGTACTTAAATAAATATTTTCAGAGCAAAAGGATGTTCTCTCAAAATAAGTTAAGGCTGGCTGGGCACGGTGGCGCAAGCCTGTAATCCCAGAGGCTTGGGAGGCGGAGGTGGGAGGATCGCAAGTTCGAGACCAGAGGCAGTCTGCGTAATTTAGCGAGACCCTGTCTCAAAAACTAAAAAAAAAAAAAAAAAAAAAGATGGACTGAGGGTGCAGCTCAGCAGTCTAGCACTTGCAGAACACGCAGGCGCGAGGCCCTGGGTTCAACCCCCAGTACCACAAAAAAAAAAAAAAAAAAAAAAAAGTTAAGGGTGGGGTTTAGTTCAGCTGGTACAATGCTGCTCTGCCCTCTCTGAGAACCCAGGTTCGATACCCAGCACCACAAAAATGGGAGAAGGATGTGGCAATCCACTCCCGAAACAATCCTGAAACTCTCAGCCATTGAAAACCCTATGAGGGTCACTATGAGTCAGATAGAACTCGACAGCAGCTAACAACATAACAACTACACATCTGAAATAGGTGAATTTACTGTATGTGAGTTATACTTCAATGAATCTGATTTTAAAGGACAGTGAGCACAGGTGATTTTTATTCTCTTTGCTCATTTCTCTATTTTCCATACTGAAAGAAAACAAGAGAATCCTGCCGTAGCAGGAGGAAGACGGGTTGTTGCAAAGAGGCAGAACTTCTCTCTGGGTTCTCCGACCTTTGGGTGGTCTCCCCTCACAGCCAGGTATTGAAATACAGCTGAGAGGAAGGACATGTCCTGACTCTAGTGCGTGTGACATTGGGACACTCACTCTACCACTCCAAACCTCCATTTTCTCCCTGATGCCTGCCAAGCCTGGCTCACCAAACTGCAGATGGTCTTAAAAGAGAAGAATGACCAGTGCCAGACATGAAAGGACACCAAAAGCTCTAACCAGCCTGCACACCTAGCAAGGAGAGCTGTACCCCAAATTGCCCTGGCTACAGTCTCGTCAGGGTCTCCTGTGCCTCCCATCTTTGTGATGAACAAATGCTTCAAATACACAGAAAATAGCTGAACAATTTGAGACTGAGGAAGAAGGATCAGGGGGAACAACTCTGCACCAGCCGCCCAGTTTTATCAAATCCAGATGACTTGCCATATTGGCTTCAGATCTTTTTATTTCTACGAAATAAAACATTACAGAGCCTGTGATCCCAGCACTCAGGAGGAGGAAGGAGGAAGATTGTAAGTTTGAGGCCATCCTGGGCTACACAGAGAAACTTTGTTTCAAAAAGCCAAAAATAAACAAATCAAATAATCAAACAAACAAAAAAGTAACAGATTATACTTTTACTCCTGGCCAGTCAGGTGAATGTGAAATTGTGCAACAGGGTTCTTTTCATTTGCCTCTCACACGACTGAGGTTGAACATTTTTTTTTTTTTAACATATTGTTGGCCAGCCTGGTCATTCAGGCTTCCTGTTTTGTGAATGACCTGTTGCTGTCCTTTACCCATTTTTTAACTTGGAATTTTTTTTTTTTTTGTCAGCCCACTAAACTGCCTCCACTTGGAAGTCCTATCTTCCTTTTTCTAAATCCTATCTAAATGCCACCTTCTCCATGAAACTTAGTCTCTCGACAACCACAAAGGACACTCCACCTTTCTTGTGGCATTATAATTTCCTGTCACGTAGTACTGTAACAACTTCTAGTTTTGCAGACCATTTTGTAGTTTACCAAAGCACCTGCTCCTTTATTATCCTATTTTAATCTTCCTCTAGACAACAGCCCTCTGAAGTGGGGTAGTATTGCTATCTCCTTTGATCAGAAAAAGTGACAGGGATTAGCTCACTCAAAATCGTACACAGGCTCAGAGGCAGAGTGGACTTGGAGCTAGGACTCCCCAGTTCCGTGTGGCAATCACCACACAAGCCTCTTATTTATAGACATGTGTTGTTGCTCCTTGGCCCACACTAACTCCCTCATGAGATGGTGGTCCCCTTTCATTTATTCACGTATAATGCCCCAAACTTCCAGTTGTAGCCCCACCCAGAGGGGCACTTGATGAGTATAGAATTCTTGGCAAAGTACAGGTCACTTTCTGCTCACCGACTGGACATCAGGGTCTCTGTGTACATTACCTCTAACCTTCCCAACAGCTCCATCTGGATGATGAGGAAACAGGCTTAATGGTCGAAGTAGCATTTGGGATCTCATAGCCAGGAATAGGGGGAGCCTGGCTGTGAGCCTAGAGGGGTGCAATCCCGGCTGCTGGCATCCCATGGGCGCACCCAGCCCCCCTCGAAGCCAACAGCAGTGTGGCGCTTGCATCTTCAGTCTTGCCCCCGTGGGACAAGCGCTCACTCTGCGGTACTTGGATTCGTGGCACATCCCTACAGGTCCTTTCTGGATTCTCAGATGTGCGCTCTGAGACTGGGAGCCCCCGTGGGATGGGGCTGCTCCTGTCTTTTTCCCAGGCTTGGGCAGAAGGAAGGCAGGTGCTCAGAACTGCTGGGTTCTGTCGTGCCCCCAAGGACCCAGGATGGGGTGACAAGGCATCAGGAGCCTCAAGACCCAAGGGTGGTGGGGCGTAAGGAAGGGCTGCAGAGGTCTCCTGGATCTCAGCCTGGGGAGGTGGAGGAAGGACGGGGGCTGCAGGTTGCACTGACCACACTCCAAAGAGGCACAGGACAAGGGGGGTCAGCTTGACAGTGACTAGGAAGGGCTCTGGGGGAATATGATGTCGCCCATCATGCCCATGGTGCACATGTCCCCCCAGCCTCAGGGTGGCGTCTGCAGAGTACCACGGTAGCAGGTGAGGTGGGCACTGGGGACTGAGGGGAGGGATGGGAGTCAGGGGGTGTTGGCCACAGTTCTCCAGCCTTGTCCCCAAGTGTGAGTCTGGGTGGGGACATGCCTGCCTTTTCTCCGGGTGGCAGGAGCCTGATCTGACTGGCGCCTTGCCCACCTGATCTGCCACCCTGTTACCGAGTATGTCGTCTTCCGCAGTGGGACAACCGCTTACACGTTGAGAATGTGCACGTGGTGTGCGCGACTGTGTGGTGTGTTGCACTTCTGTGCACTGTGCCCGTGCAGTTTGTCAGCGGTGCACCCGGCTGTCACCGCGCGGCGGCTCCAGGCCTCCCGCGCCGTCCACCTCACACGCAGTCCTGCGGGGTCTGTGCGGGGCGCACGGCCTCTCTCCTCGCGCGGCTCCCGGCCCCTGCGCTCCGTGTCCCGCACACGCCGCGCGGTGACCGGCGCCCGCGCTGGGTGCGCTGCGTGGCGCGCGTCGGCTTCTCTGCTGCGCGGGACGCGGCGCCGCGAGGTCAGGTGCTGGGCGGCGGCTGGAGCGGCGCCGGGTCCGGGGCTGCGCGGGGCGTCTGCGCAGAGTCAGCGCCCGGCCGCCGCCAGCCGGGCCCCGCGCGCCGCCGCGCCCGCTCTGCCCCCGCGAGCCCGCGGGCTGCGCCATGCGCGCGGGGCGGCGTCTCCGCGAGCCCCCGCGCCCCCGCCGCGGGGCCGGGGCGGCCGGCGGACCGCGGGCTCCGCTCATCCGCGCCCGGGGCGGGCGGGGACCCTGCGCGGCGCGGGGGCGGCCCGGGGGCGGCCGCGGGCGGCGCTGCGGGGCCCCGCGGCCGCGGGCTCCAATGGCGAGGCCGGCGCGGCCCCTGCTAATTACATAAGCGGGACGTCAATAATTCGCGGGAAAACGCGAAAAAGATGGCGCCCCGCGCCCGGGGGGCCCCTTCCTGAGCGCCCCAGCCCCTCCCTCCCCCGCCTCCCCTCCTCCCCGCGGCACCCCCGCCCCGCCCCGCCCCCGCCGAGACCCCGACCCTGGCCCCACGGGCGGACACTCGGCCGGGCAGCCGCGGGCCGCGCGCACCTCCTCCGCCGCCGATGCGCCTGGTGGCCAGACTCCAAGTGGGACCGGCGGACGCTCAGCCTCGCGGTGAGTTCCGCGCTCCGGGGGCCTCCCCGCCGCGCGCTTGTACTCCTGCGCACGTCCCTCGCTTTTGCAAACCCTCTCTGCGCTCTGGCGGGTCGGACGCCCCCGGGGAACCGCGCCTAGGGGCTGGGGACGGAGGGCGAACAGCACCCGCGGGGCAGCGGGGAACCCGTCCTAGCCCTCGAGCCCGGAGGGAGGGGGGGCGTGGGTGACAGGTCGCTGTCCCCTGCCCCGAGGTTTGCTTTTCCTGTCGCGGGGACGGAGGGGAAGACGGGCGGGACACTTGGGATTTTCCTCACGTCCGAAGTCGGGCCAAGGCGGGCTGGGACGGGGCGAGGTGTGGCGTCAGCGCGACTGAGGAGAGGAGCGCTGGATCCCTACGAGGCCACTTCTGCAGGCTCCCCCTCCACCCCCGCCTCCTGAACACCCTTTTAAAAAGCCAACGGCCGCCCTGGGAGAGGCCCCGGCGCATGAATCATCGCGCTTCCTGTCCCCGCCCGGCCCCGCGCGCCGGGTGCCGTGGATTTGAACTGGACGCCGACGGGAACCCGCAAACAGGCATTTCTGTGCAGATGGGTTTGAATCAGCCAATCACAGCCCGCGGGGGCCAGCTCCGGGAGGATGGAGGCGGGGTGGGGGGCCGCCACCGGGGGGCCCTCAGAGCGGCCAGGGGGGGCGCGGCGACCAGGCCTTCTCCCAAGGGCACAGGCAGGGAGGAAGTGTCAGTTTATGAACCTGCCTGCCGAGGCCACTGCTGGGGCCCCAGGCCAGGCGGGCGAGGAGGACCTCACAGCACCCAGGGAGCCAGGTGGCAGGGAGAGGGCAGGGTTCTGACTGTATTCCCTGCGCAGCCTGTGCCTCTGCCCTGGAGAAAGAGAGGGATGGGAACGGGCGGGGTGTGACCACCCACCATCTGGGGAGCCGAGCCCCCGACCATGCTCATTCTGCCCCAGGGCCCTTCATGTGTGCGCTCCTGTATAGTTTTACACACTGACTGGCACAGTGCTGTAGACATCATCCTCCAGAGTCTCCCAGGAGCACACTCCCGTGCACACGCAGACACACAGGGTTCTCTCCCTGTGGACAGATCGTCATGACACCAGGTGCCCCACACTAGGACAGCGAGGACCAGAGCAGGAGGTGCAGGAAACAGAGCAGGCTGTTTGGCTGCAGGGGGAGTGTGTGGAGGGGCATAGTGCCAGGAGGGCGTGGTGAACACCAATGAAGGTTTGGGGAGCCATCGGTTTCTGGAAGAGTCTGGTGGAGAGTCAGAGAAGCAGGAGTGGCCTGGCTGCTGGCAGTGTCATTTACCATCCCAGGTGCCCAGCAGAGGTGAGCTCGAGGCTCAGGAAAGAAATAATGAAGAGGTGAATGAATGAATGAATGAATGATCAATCCAAGCAAAGATGAGACCTGAACACAGACCAGGATAGGGTGGGAAAGCGGGCAGGGATGCCAGCAGTCGTTGTGCTTGACCTTGGCCAGCTGTGGCAGCTCATTGGTGGGAGAGGTCCGAGGTGGTGGGGCTTCTGCGTGACCGTGGTAGCACCATTAGTGAGAGAGGGAAGTCGAAGGGGAACTGAACCACACAGCTCACAGGAGGGAGAAAGCCAGGTGTGGAGAGGCTGGCCAGGGATCGCTCCAGTGCTTGGAGCAAATGTGCATCTGGGGAAAGCACAAGTAGGTTTAAATATCCCAGAATTGGTTCCCATTAAATCATCCCATAATTGGGAACAGAAAAGGGGATTACAAAAGGCACAGATGGCCAAGTCTACACTTGCTCACAAGCCACCCAGGAGCTTTCATTCCTGGGTGCATTTTCTCTGGACTGGTCTCGGGTAGGGATGGAGGGTGTAAAAACTTCCCAAGTGCTCTCCTGGTGAAGGCCCTAGACCAGAGAACATAGAGCGTGTTTGCTTAAGAGATAAAGCTTCAGCCTCCTGGGAAAGGGCCTTTGCTCCTTGGTGGAGAGGTTCATTCTCTTTAGAAGCAGCATGGTATGTATGGGGGTGTACACAGCAGGGCTTAGAACCAGCTCATCTGATTATGAACCATGGCTCTGCCTGTGGCTCAGCAGCTATTTCTCCTTGCCACACCTCAGTTTCCCTGTCCTCGAAATGGGAGCCATCATGTCTCCCTCTCAAAGGGTTGTCCTGAAGCTCTAGTGAGATAAACGTGGCTGGCACACACTGCTGGTTACAGAAAGGAAAGTTTCTTCTTTCTCTTGATGCGCTTTTGGGATCAGCGAAGCAAGAAGTAAAAACCCTGTTCTCTTCCTCTCCCAGGGTCAGTGGAAACTGATGGAGACTCGAGCTCTGGATCCAGGGACTCGGGACTCCTATGGTGGCACCAGCCATCTTCCCAACAAGGGGGCCCAGGCTAAGGCCAAGAACAACTTCAAAGACCTGATGTCCAAGCTGACAGAGGGCCAGTACGTGCTGTGCCGGTGGACAGACGGGCTGTATTACCTCGGGAAGATCAAGAGGGTGAGTGGTTCCTCCCTGGCCCTGGTGCCCAGGCTCAGCACCTCCTCTCTGCTCATCCTCTGGCCTGGGCTTCACACCTGGGATGGGGCCAGGGGGTTGCTGGAGAGAGGCTGGAAAGTAGAAGGAGCCAGAGCCTGGTTTTGCAGGGCCCATCCCAGGGCCAGTGGCATCCAGCCAGTTTTTAGAAAAGTTCCCTGAGAGTCACAGAGCACACAGAAGCGGGCTCGAGAGGGGTCTTTCTGCCCTCAACATTTGTGCCACGTTCTCCCCAAGTCCCTGACTTTCTAGCTCCAGATGAGGAGCACAGAGCCTCCCTCCCTTTCTGGCCCGGTTTTCTGAACCACAAGGCCATGCAAAAAGGGAGGAAGACGGTGCTCCATTCCGCTCATCCCCAGCCGCTTCCTCATGTGGCCCCTTCTCTGTGCTCCAGGTCAGCAGTTCCAAACAAAGCTGCCTTGTGACTTTCGAAGATAATTCCAAATACTGGGTCCTGTGGAAGGACATCCAGCATGGTGAGTATTCCTGACATTTCGAGCACCCTCACCCTCTCCACCTGCGTCCAGCACTTTGCGGTTTTCCTTCTCTCCTTCCGTGTCTTGTTTCTGGCATCCGCCCTAGTCCATGAATGCCGAGCCCACCTGAGATGATGATCAGATGACCAGATGGGTGACATCTGTCCTCCCCTTGAGTGCTCGTACCCCAGGAGGGAAAGTGGCTTAGGCAGGTGCTAGGGACCTGGGACTGGGTCTCAGGCCCGAGTTTATGTCCTCGCTGCTGCTCAAAGCTGTCAGTCGGCTGGGGCTAGCAGTAAGGAAGAGGCCAGGCCATCAGAATCATCACCTGCAGATTTGAACAGTGTCCGCCATTGGCGTGCAGAGAAAATTAGTGGAAGCAGCCCTCTCCCTGGGACAGGAGGTGGGGATGGGAAAGGCTAAGAAAGCTGAGATGGACCAGTGTAAGGCCGTGTGAGGTAGGCACAGCCAGACGGAGCTGGAACAGTCTTCAGGACGGAAGTGGAGCTGGGCTGGGTACCATCCCCACCGCAGAGAGCTGACCCTGTCTTACGGTGGTGGCAAATCAGGGACATCCTTGCTGGCATTCTCTCTTCCCTGCACATGACGGATGTCAGTAGTCAGTCACAACGCTCCTATATTTTTAACATAAAGCCCCAAGCAGCCACTACCACAGTGGGTATGAGAGAAGGAACCTGTTTTCCATTATGCATAACAGATCAGATGTGGCCCTGGCGGGTAGGGGGAAGAGGGAGGTCAGATAGACTTGGACTGTGTTCCAGTGCTGCCCATTCTAGCTGCATGGCCTTGCGCAAGTAATGTCACCTCTCCGAGTCTCTGTTTCTTCAGGCAATGGAAGGAAATAGTGCAAGTTGTGCTTCATAGGGTGGTTGGGAGGATTAAATGAGATAATCCATGTAAAATGCTCAGCTTAGGGCTATTAAGGTATAGGGAAGCAGTTTCTAAAGAATATGTTACCATAAAAGATGGTTCCAAAAATTCTGCCAAGTAAGAGGCTGCAAACTGAGCCAGTGTGTAGATCTTTCAGTTAGCTCCTTCCTGCAAGAAATTGTAGACAAGGCAGGTTGGTTCCTTCTCCCAACCCGACCCTAAATTTATTACATAAAGATCCAAAGCCATGAGCATATCCTCTGCTGGTTACCTTCTTATTGGAAGCATAAGGAGCCAGCTGGAGAAGGAAGGTAGTTCAGTTTCACAGGGCATATGTAGAAGGCCTACTGTGTGCCAGGCACCATGGGGTCCCTACAGTGCATGGCTGGGAACAGCTTCTTACCCGGCTGGATGACTGCTTCTGCTGGGCAGAATGATGGCCCCCTGGTATCTCCCGAGATGAGGGCACATGGTCAGGCCCTCTGTACTCGTGACCCAGCACTTTATTTAACCAGTGTGGATTTACTGAGACCCATTGTGAGTACCACCTTCCTGGGCCATATTCTGGAGTAAGCACCGAGGTCCTTGCCTGGCCATTTATTAAACAAACATGTCTGGACACCTGTTCCCTGCCATAGTTCATGTGGGGCCCTGGGGATAGAGAGGTGAAGTGACATTGTTTCTGCCTTTACAAAACTTTCAGCCTGCTAAGAAATAAGACAGTAACGTACACCAAAATGTAGGTAATGTATCCATCCAAACCTTTCAGACATAAAAACATATTTGTTCTTTAACAAAAAATGCAAAGAAAAATGAACAGAGATAGAGAGGGAACAGGTAGATGAAAAGCAATTCTAAGTGCCAACTGGTTACCATGTGTGGACCTTATCTGGATCTTGATTGAAAAAACAAACTTCAATCATGATGACATTTTTATTTGAGAGATAGTTGGAAATTGAAAACTACCTGAATTTGCTGATATTAATAAATTAACTAAGCCAGGCACAGTGGCACACGCCTATAATCCCAGCAACTTGGGAGGCAGAGGCAGGAGGATCACAAGTTCAAGGCCAGAGGCAGCCTACATAATTTAGCAAGTAAAACATTGGCTGGGGATGCAGCTCAGCAGTAGAGTGCCTGCAAAGCATGCATGAAGACCTGGGTTCAATGCCCTAGTACTGCAAAAGTAATAATAATATAACTTTAGGTGCAATAAAGGCTCTCAGTGATTTTTCTTAAAAAGAGAATCCTGATCTTTCACAGAGATGTCTGAAATACGTATAGAAAATGATTAGGTATTTTGATCTTGATTCAAAATAATTACAGGAGGGAAAAACGGGTGGCAATATAGTCCAAACAAGATTGGCTATGTGTTCATCCTTGTTGATAAGAACATGGAATTCCACTGTAACATACTATTATCCCATAATAAAAGTTTTAAATGTTACTAAATATAAAAAATGCCTAACAACAAAAAAGTTACAGTAGGCAGGAGAGGGAACCTGATGTGGTCAAAAGAGAAAAGGATTTGATATCAAACAGCTGTCTGTTTGAGCCCCACCTCTCCTACTTACTAGCTGATCAAGGGGCTTAACCTCTTAAGCCCCAATTTCCCCATCTTTTGTTGTTGTTAGGTATCATACATCAAGTCGTGTCCTACTCATAGCAACCCTTACAGGGTTTTCAATGACAGATGGTTTTTGGTATTGCCTTGGGAGTGGATTGCCATGTCTTTCTCCCATTTTTGCAGTGCTGGGAATCAAACTCGGGACCTCAGAGACTATAGAGCCGTGCTCTACCAACTGAGCTAAATCCCAGCCCTTTCCCCCTCTTTGTTGTTGTTGTTGTTAGGTGCCTTTGGTAGAGCTAAATCCCAGCCCTTTCCCCCTCTTTGTTGTTGTTGTTGTTAGGTGCCGTCGATTCGGTATCTGACTCATAGCGACCCTCTGTACAACAGGAAACACTGTTGTCAGTGCTTCTCTGCTGTGCATAGGGTTTTCAATGGCAGATTGATTTTGGGGAGGGGGTTGCCAGGTCCTTCTCCCAAACCTACAGCTTCTGGTGTTCCCAGGTGATCTCCCATCCAGGTACTAACCAGGCCCAACCCTGCTTAGCTTCCGAGATCTGACGGGATCGGATGCCACAGGGCTATGGCTGCAGGCTCCCCATCTTTAGAATGGGGTAATCATAACAGGCGCCTCAACAGGGTTGGGCAGCTTCAGTGAGGTGGGCTATGGGGTCTGGTGCTCAACCCAGCCTGCAGTAGAGGCTCAGCACCCAGACTGCGATTTCAGCTCTTCTCTTTCCTGTGAGCCCCCCTGACCTGAGAGGGCCTCTCTTTCAGCCGGTGTTCCAGGGGAGGAGCCCAAGTGCAACATCTGCCTGGGGAAGACCTCAGGGCCACTGAACGAGATCCTCATCTGTGGGAAGTGTGGCCTGGGTGAGTGGGGTGAGCAGGGTGCTGAGAAGGCCCCAGCCAGTGGGTCCCCACTACCCTGCTCCTCACTGCTGGGGCTTCTTGTTTCTCCTTCTGTCTCTGGGCGAGGGCCCCAAGAGGTGACCTTGGGGAAAAGTGGAGACGCACAGTGAGATGGGCAGTTAGGGGCTCTCCTCAGCAGAGAGGATGGGTGGGCAGGAAGGGGCCCGGGTGCTGAAGTCAGATCTGGGTGCCTCTCGCACTGCCTACTGCTGTCGTTTAGTCCCCAGCCTGGAGACCAGCTTGGCTGCCTGGGTGGGCTTCACCAGCCAGTGCCTGGGCAGCTGGCAAGCAGAACTCCTAAGGCTTGCGGAAGCCCCCCCAGCCTTGCCAGCTTCCGCTGGCACTAACCACCGCCTCCTCTGCCCTAGGCTACCACCAGCAGTGCCACGTCCCCATAGCAGGCAGCGCTGACCGGCCCCTGCTCACTCCTTGGTTCTGCCGACGCTGCATCTTCGCACTGGCTGTGCGGGTGAGCCCTCTGCCCTTCCCAGTCCCCACCTTCCTGCATCCTCCAGTCTGGCAGCCCAGAGGACCTGGGCTCAGGCCACACTCTGCGTCACAGACCCTGAGCTCCAAGCCCAAGAGCTCGCGCCTTGGACTTTACAGACAGGTGGCGCCACTGCCCCGTATCTGCTGTACCTCCTCCCTCAGATTCTGGACCCTCCGGGAGCCTCAGTTTCATCCACTATAAATGGACATTGGTTTAGTGTCAGGAACAGGAGGCCCCCAATACATAGAGCTTTGTTATTAAGAGAGCAAATTAATTTAAATGCCCACACTCTGTACAAATGGGTAATTGTTCCCTGTATTGTGCTCATCATTATTAATACTATTATTAATGGAACAGAGAGAAAGGGTTTGGGATTGCTAAGGGAAAGCTCCTTGCGGTTCTGACTACCCTAGAGTATCTGTGGGTCACCCCCCTGACACTTGTGGCCCAAGCAGACCGGCGGGTGACTCGGGCCCTCGTCTCTCCCCAGAAAGGCGGCGCGCTGAAGAAGGGCGCCATCGCCAGGACGCTGCAGGCCGTGAAAATGGTGCTGTCCTACCAGCCTGAGGAGCTCGAGTGGGACTCGCCCCACCGCACCAACCAGCAGCAATGCTACTGCTACTGCGGTGGGCCGGGAGAGTAAGGCCGCGGGGGCGGGGCGCGGCGGGGGGCGGGGCCTGGGTGTCAACCCGCGGGGGCGGGGCCTCGAGGGATGGGCTTCCGGGGTTGCATCGCAGGAGCAGGACTCTCAGGCAGGGCGGGTTGGGGAGGGTGCTGGGACCAAGGTGAGCCAAGAGAGTCGCCAAGGGGCCTGGAGGGCCCTGAAGGAAAGGTAGGGCCTGCAGGGGCAGGACTCAGGATGAAATCCTAAAGGTTATGGCCCGAAGGCTGGTTCCCAGGTGGCATCTAGCACTTCCTGAGCAGTGAGGAGTTGAGGGTAGAGGTGTTTTCTTGGGACCCATAGGACCCTGACGCAGGAAGGTCGCTGCCCTCAGCCAACAGCCTGCAAAGGCCCCCTGAGGTTCTGAATCTCAGACACCAGTTCTGTCGATAAGAACTAAGGGTCTGCAGACTGTGCTTACAGCCTAGCTGGGTAACCCAGGTGAATCACTTCAACTCCTTCGTCTCTCAAATGGACTTGCTACTGTTGTTGTTATTAGGTACCATTGAGTAGGGTCTGACTCATAGTGACCCTGTGTACAACAGACAAACACTACCCAATACTGTGCCATGTCTGGCACTATTGTCAGTGCTTCTGTGCTATTCATAGGGTTTTCAATGGCTGATTCTTTCAAGAGTGGGCTGTTGGGTCCTTCTCCCAAAACCACAGCACTGGGTATTCCCAGGGGGTCTCTCATCCAAGGGCTAAGCAGAGTTGCACCTCGGACTCTGCTTAGCCTCCAAGATCTGACAAGATCCGATGCCAGGGTGGTACAGCAGTTGCATATGGGCTTAGTTACCTTAATTACCCATGAACTTCCCAGGGTGTTGGGAAGCCTGATGGACAACAGATGGAGAAATGTTTATAGAAACCTTACAGCAATAAGGCAGTGCTTCTCAATGTTCAATGAGTGATTGCTAAAAATGCACCTCCCACCTCCTCCCCAAAGATTGAGCAGGTCTGAAGTGGACCAAGGAAATCTGCCTATTAACCTGGGCCACAACTACGGTTAAGGGAATACATTTTTGTTCTTCATTCATGGTCAAAGCCTAGTTGTTGAATGGCAAGGATTAGGTAGGTACAGTGTCAGGTGAGAAAAGCAGATGTAGGCCTGCCCTCGTGTAGCTCACAGGAGGAAGTCTCAGAGGCAAACCTTCCCTTGTCACTGATGCTTGAGGGGCAGGGACAGGGCATGGTAGTGAGTGGAGGATCCAGAAAGGCATGACGGGAAGAACACAGGCTTTGACGTTGGGGAGACCAGGATTTGAATCACCATCCTCCTCTTGCCTTCTGGGTGACCTTGGGCAAGCCATTTGACCTCTGACTCATCTTTACCTTGGGGTCAGTGGTGCCTCTTATCCCAGATGGTAAGGTCCAATGAGGTGGCACGTGGCTGCCTCCCAAGGCCTCCCGTGGCACAGCATAGGTGCGTGGTAACTGGGGTTCTCTTCCCTTTCTTCTGGTGGAGGCTGAGTCTGTGCTGGGAACAGTTGCCAAGCCTCCCGCTTGGCTAGGCTGTGGCTGACCTGGTTCTTCTGCCTCTCCAGGTGGTACCTGCGGATGCTGCAATGCTACCGGTGCAGGCAGTGGTTCCACGAGGCCTGCACACAGTGCCTCAATGAGCCCATGATGTTTGGAGACCGGTAGGTGCCGATTGGCTGGAGGGTGAACTGAGGGCCTGGGAGGGCAGAGAATGGCAGTCGCAACCCCCTCCCCCAGGGGGCCCGCCAGCCCCCACAGGTCTGCATAGTCCATACCTGTCTACAGGAGGCAGCTCAGGGTAAAGGAGGCCCCAGCTGGGCTGGGCCAGGGGCAGTGAAGGAACATACTGGGCTGCACCCTAGTTGCCAGTGATGTGTGGGGTACCTTAGGCAAATCCCTGCCTTCCCTAAGCCCCAGTCTCTTCCCATGTCTGGGGAAGAAAGGGGAACCTAGCCCCTGCCCCAGCCCTGCCCAGTGTTATCATAGTAACCAATAGGACATGGATGATTTCTAACCATGCGGCTAAGCTAATGAAAGGCATTACCTGTCAAACCAGGTAGTATATGTCTCTGGGTTGGTGTCTCAGGTCGTTTGTGACCGCGTGTGTGTCTTAGTGGGGAAGAGGCTGACCCTGTAGCACAGAGCCTGACTCATCACCGTCTCTGTGAACTCAGCTGTACTCTAAGGCAACTGATATTTGGGAATGGGGTTGGGCCACATTCCTTGGTCCCCATTCTTACCCTCACCCGCCAGAGGCCAGCAGCCTGGGAGTGAGAACCCTGACAGTGGAAAGGCAGTGGGGGTGGAGTGGCCTACGGCCCCCACCACAGGCCCCCTCTCCACCCCACTACAGGTTCTACCTGTTCTTCTGCTCCGTGTGTAACCAGGGCCCGGAGTACATCGAGAGGCTGCCCCTGCGATGGTGAGAGGCTGGGGCTTGGCTCACACTCACCCCCGCCCCTCCTAGCTCCTCCCCACCTTAGGGGTGGCCCCTGCCCCTCACCTGGCCCTTGCCCTCTTGTCCAGGGTGGACGTGGTTCACCTCGCCCTCTACAACCTGGGGGTGCAGAGCAAGAAGAAGTACTTTGACTTTGAGGAGATTCTGGCCTTTGTCAACCACCACTGGGAGCTCCTGCAGCTGGGCAAGGTATGCAGAGCTGTCGACGTCGGAGGGGCAGGAGTCAGAGATGGGTCACCCCGAGCAAGACGAGGGGCTCAGCCTTGAGTTGCAGTACCCTGAGTCCAGGCCTCTGAGCCTGTGTCCTCGGAGGGGCTTTCCGACTTCACATTTTGGCAGTGGGCAGTTGGGGCCTCACCAAGTTAGGCCAGGGCCATAGGTCAAGCCTGGCTGGAGCAAGGCTCTCTGCTAAGGTGCTTGGCTGACACCAGAGTTCCTGGCTAGGGTGGAAAGTGAGGTGGGCCTGCCCCTTGCTGATCCTGTTTTGAGTAGTGGGTTACCAGGGGCCTAAGTACCTAAAATCCACAGAATAAAGTAACAAACAAGAGACCCTGGGAATATGAGAGCTAGAGAACAACTTGCCAGTGGTCAGCACAGCCTTGGTGCAGAGCCAGAGCTGGAGCCATGGGCTTGGCAACCACTTCCACAGTGGGGGTGTGCCCCTCTTCCCTGATGACACCTTCAGAATCCTGTTCACCAAATGCAGAGTGAGGTGTCTTCTCAGCTGACTGCCCCAAACCCTTATTTGAGGCAAGGATTTTTTTTAAAGTAGATTGAATGCTTTGCAAAAAAGTTTTATATAATATTTTCATTTATAGTGTTTGACAATTTCTAAGACATACATATTATAAAGCTTTAAAAGATGGTATTTTTTCAAATAACTACTTTTTCCAGATTTATTGTAAAAGTCATACATGTTCCTGATAAAAAAAAATTCCAAAATCATATGAAAACCTACTTTAAAAAGTTCATATTCCTGCCAGGCATGGTGGTGCATGCATGTAATCACAGCGACTTGGGAGGGGGAAGCAGGAAGATAGCAGGTTTGAGGCCAGAGGCAGCCTGCATAACTTAGGGAGACCGTGTCTCAAGATAAAAAATTAAAAATAGGCTGGGGGTAGAGCCCAATAGTAGAGCATTTGCAAAGTATGTGCAAGACCCCCAAAACACCCCCCAAAAATTCCACATTCCCATATCATACTACCCAAAAATAGCTAGAAATAATGCCCAGGTATGTTTCCTTCCAGTCCTTCTCTTATGCAAACTCTTTCTGTTTACGTAGACGTGATACAGTATATACAACTTTAAATTACTTTTTTTTTCAGTGTATACATAAATATTTTCCAATGTTATTAATGAGTCTTTGTAAACATGTTATTTTAGGTTTTTACTTTTTTAATTTACTTTTTTTTCTTTGGCTGCATTTTTGGGGGCAGGGTCTCACTATGTATCATAGGTTGGCCTCAAACTCACAATCCTCTTGCCTGACTCCCAAGTGTTGGGATTGCAGGTGTGTGTGCCACCACACCTAGCTTCATAAACATTTTAAATGGCCCCACGATAGCTACCATAATTTACTGGTTTCCTCCCTGTTGGTCATATAGTAATTTGTCCACCGTTAGAAACAATGTCATAATGACCATTTTTGTATGTAAAGTTTTGTTCCTGTCCCATATCATATCTGTATCACCGATCCTGTGGAGAAGGATTACTGTGTCAAGGGTGTGGATGTTCTTAAAGCTTCCTGGGTTTGTTTGTTTTTGTTTTTATTTTTTTGGCGGTGCTGGGGATGAAAGCCCTGGTCTCACGCCCACTAAGCTACAGCCTTAGGCATTTAAAACTCCTGATACATTTAGGCCAGGAGTTTTTCTCTCCTTTTGTAGATGGGGAAATGAGCTCAGGTAGGTGAAAAGGCTTGTCTGAGATCAGGGTGTAAGTTAGCAGTCCTGGCCTGGAAGACTCACGAGATGGGGGGAGGGGGCAGGGGCGGGGCCTCCTCATCTGACTGTCCTACTTGCCTGCTCCCCTTAGCTCACCAGCACCCCTGTGACCGATCGCGGCCCGCATCTCCTCAACGCTCTGAACAGTTACAAAAGCCGGTGCGTACAGGAGGGAGGGAGTGCTGGGGGCCCCTTCAGGTGGGATTTCACTCTTAAGGCCCTTCCTACTTCATAACCTCTCCTCAGGCTGTGCTTCTGCCTGGCTCCTCCCCTGCCTCTCTTCTCACTGACTACACAAATCCTTCCCATCTTCCAGGGAGCAAAGGAATCCAGGGGGCTTCATTTGCAAAGCTTCTCCCAGCACCCCAGCAGCCTGACTCATTTGGGTACTGGGCTCAGCTCCATGGAGGCACAACCTGCTCTCTGTGGGCCCCTCCTGCTCCAGCCAGCTAGGATCTCAGGGCTGGGCACTGAGGGATGGAATCAGCGTCTGTCAGGGAGTCCTCAGCCTCCTAGCTCATCCCCAGCCAGTGTCTTCCTATTCTGAGTTCACCGCCGCCTCCCTCACCACCCTGACAGGCAAGATCCAGCTTCCCTATCCTGATGCTCAAGGGTTTTTATGATCAGGCACTGCCTGCGCATCTTTTATCTCTGTCTCTTCACTTTACGGACTCTGGGTGCCACCTGACCCCACTGAGTTGCCCAGGCTGGCCTGGAGATCCTCCCACCTCAGCCTCTGAGGGCTGGGATGACAGGCGCGTGCCACCGCACCTGGCTTATGCTCTTCCCTCTGCCCGTGATACTCTTCAATCCCTGTAGCCTGGTCCATCAGCAAGTGTTTATTGAGTTGCCGCTCTGTGCCTGGCCTCATCTAGGTGCTGAGGCCAAGGCAATAAGACAAGGTCCTTGCTTTGGTGAGAGCTCTCCAGAGATCTCCAGCAGAATGACCGACTCCCACTTTCTGGTGCTCTGGGGCCCAGACGTGGCCTGCTTCAGTGCAAGGCCTCTTGCCCTCCTGGTGGACAGACCTCAGAGGGCAGGCCTGGGTCCGAGCCACTTCTGGGCCTCATGACTACTCAGCCAGTGGCAAAGGCAGGAGGGAAGTGCCTGGAGGTGCTTCCAGCTTTGGGGGGACAGCACCGAACAGAATGAGGTGGCACTGGTGTCTGGACCCCAAGAGTGCCACTGTGAGCTGAAGGAGGCCCTCCTGGAGGAGGTGGTCATGCAGCTGGTTGAGGACAAGAAGAGAAGAGAGGAGCAGCAGAAACCACACACATGCTGGAGCAAGGACAGGGGGAGCCTCAGACCCCATTCTCAGTGGGCCCCCCTCATCCTGCAGAGACCACGCTGGATTAGCACTGGGTGGAGGGAGGTGGAGGGGCTGGCCCGCACTCCCCAGAGGATGGACAGACTGACTCAGGGCCTCTCTCCTGCTCACCCCAGGTTCCTATGCGGCAAGGAGATCAAGAAGAAGAAGTGCATCTTCCGCCTGCGCATCCGCGTCCCACCCAACCCGCCAGGGAAGCTGCTGCCCGACAAAGGGCTGGTGCCCAGTGAGAGCGGCGGCGGCAGCGCCCAAGAGCTGCTGCGGAAGAGAGGAAAGAGCAAGCCTGGGTCAGTGCTGGGGACCCGCGGCTGGGGCTGCAGCTGGCTCAGGTTCTCTGCCCCACCTCCCAGGCCCGGAAGAGGACGGGCTGTGCAGTGGGCCCAGGCAGTGTGGTGGCCTTCCTGTAAGCCAGGAGCCCTTCCACCTGGCTGGTCCCAGCTGTAAGGCTCCCAGAGGGAGCTAGTGACCGGCTCCCAGACTCCGCCTACCATAGGCCTGGGACCACCCCGCTCAGGGGAAGCCGGATCCTGGGACCCAGCCCCGCTACCTGCAGGCTGGGCAAGGAGAAGGGCAGTCCATTGTGTAAGATGCCCTCACCCCCAGGCTGGCTGAGCCCCCTCTTTCGAGGTGTTGGGGCAAGGACATCTGGACGCTCCCTCCTGAGGAGGTGCGTTTCCCTCCACGCCTGTGGCCCCAGAGAAGGCACCCTCCTCCCCAGACTCCCTCTATCCTGGCCAAGCAGGTCCCCACCCAACACTGGCCCCTGCGCTCCTGAGGCTCCTCCCTCTGGGCCACGCCCTGACCCTGGCTCTGACTGGGCCACTTTCTCCCTTTTCTGTCTCCACAGTTTGTTGCCTCATGAATTCCAGCAGCAGAAAAGGCGAGTTTATAGAAGAAAAAGATCAAAGTTTTTGCTGGAAGATGCTATTCCCAGTGTTAGTTCCTGGTTTTCTTATTCTCTAGTTTCACCTGCAGGGCCGGCACATATTAGGGGTTCCTGTGCAGACAACAATGTCTGCCAGGCCCAGGGGACTCTCCCAGGTTCTATTTCCTACTACAGGGAACAAGGAAAAGCCAGGCACCCCCAAACCACTCCCTTATCTCTAGTTCTCCCAAGAACCCAGGAGCAGGGGCAGGTCATATCCTTGCCCCTACTGTCCAGGTGGGGAAACTGAGGGCAGGGTGGGGCAGTGACTTTCCTGAGGCCACACATCAAGGCAGCCACAGAGCCCAGCTTAGAAGCAGGACCACAAGACATTCCCTTGCCGTAGGCAGTAGTATTAACAATGCCTCATCTCCCCAGTACGTTACAGTTTGCAAGGTACTTTTATATCCACTACCGAGTCTCCCTATGCTTCCCAGCACCTCTAGGAGTGAAGCAGTGTCCCCATTTTGCAGTTGAGGAAACTGAGGCCCAAGGCTCAGGTGAAGGTTGTCCAGGTGCCTGGAGACACAACGAGGTCTAGCACCAGGGTGGCCCGGCTCTCTGGTCAGGACTTGGAATGAAGAGGAAGCAGCAAGTGTTTCCCTAGAGAGGGTCCAGCCCTCAGCAGCCCTGGCTGGACAGCAGTCACCCCGTGTGGCCTTCAGCTAGGGAGACGGGTACTTGGGGAGGCAGATCCGATGCCCACCGGCTGACCCTTCCTGTCTCCTTCTCCGTCCACAGAGCGACTTCACCTCGGCCTGGAGCACCAACCACCACCTGGCCAGCATATTTGACTTCACGCTGGATGAGATTCAGAGTTTAAAAAGGTACTCACCAGGGGCTCAATGGAGGCGTCCTTTATCCCTAGTGGCACAGGAAGCGTCCTGAGAGTGGGAGCTCCCTCGGGTCCTCCTGAAACCCGTAGTGAAAGGGGCCGTGATGCCCGGGGCTGCCCGAGAGTCTTGGTGCACGCGGGCTGCCTTGCCATGGCTCCTACCTCTCCGCCTCCGCTCCAGACTCTCTTGGCCTTCACACCTCCAACTGCAATTGCTGTGGCTGCCCAAACCTCACCAAAGTGTGCTGGCTCCTCACTTCCCTCATGCTGTCCCTTCAGCCCGGAATGCCCTTTGCCCCACCCTCCCCCATCCAAAAACCCAGGACACTGCTTCCTCCAGGAAACACTCCCTGGCCCTCCCAGGCTGTACTGGGTGCCTTCCTATATCTGCCCCCAGCTTGGGTACTCCCAAGGAGAGAGACAGCATCTTTTATCACTTTGTTTCCACAAGCCCTGAAGGTCATTCATTGTTTTCCAGAGTCCATGGAGGAAGGAGTTGAGGGATTTAGAGTCAGATCAGAGCTCCGGACCCTGCTTACCAGTTCTAGCTGTGTAGCTTTAGCTAAATTCCTTAATCTCTCTGAACTTCCACATATTTTCCTCAAGTAAGATCCTGCAAATGGCAGCACTTTGGACCTGCAGAGATGCACCAGTGCCTCGAGGCTCATTGCGCATTATCGCCAGCACGTCTGTCACTAGGGGAGGGTGGTGAGGGAAGGCTTCCTCAACTCCTGGCCTTTGAAGCTGCATGGGCACAAAATGGACAGGCAGGTTTCAGGGTGGGAGGCTTGGCGATGGGCCTCCTCTGGGATGAAAGAGGCATGTCAGAGGGGTAGAGAGAGGCTGGAAAGGTCCCAAGAGCTAGATTGGCAGGACCTTGGTGGGCAGGGCCAGCAGCAGGCTCCTCCTCTTCCCCTCTCAGTGCCAGCTCAGGCCAGACCTTCTTCTCAGACGTGGACTCCACCGACGCCGCCAGCACCTCTGGCTCTGCCTCTACCAGCCTCTCCTATGACTCCAGGTGAGCTTCCTGGAGGGGTCTCCCCCTCTGCCCCCGCGAGTGCCATCATTAGCCCGTCCAAGCCCCTCTTCTGGACACAGGCTCATTCTGTGCATCTGCGTCCTAGGCTAGGGGACCTGGCCTTCTGTAATTGTGAGTCTGGCCCTGGGACTCTGGTTCCTAGTCCCTGGGGTTTAGGTGGGGGCTCAGGAGAGGCATTCAGATTGCTGTGGTTCCCTCCCTTGGGAATGCTCTTCCCCTGCTGCAGGAAGTTGCGTGGCACCTCTGACCTGATGATTCCAATTCTGGAGTTCTCTCACCAGAAGTCCTTTCCTTCGGGCGTTCTTGATCCCCACAAGCGATGATAGTGCCTGTCTGTGCCTCTTACTCGGGGTCCCCTGACCCTGGTTCCTGGCTCTCTGAGTTGGCTGTGTGTCTTCCAGGGTCTCTAAGGGAAAGAGCCATTATTTGGAAGTCTGGCGGAGGAGCAGATGGCATCTTGTAGACTGCAGGGGGGCAGAAATCCCTGGGGCCTGGCTGGGGGTACAGCCTATTTCATAATAGCTAGTGGTCAGCAGCACAGGGCTGGTGGATTTCTTCTGCACTCAGGCTCCTCTAACTGCATTTCACAGGCGTGGGGCCCTTGCAAAAGTAGAATTAAAAGCGTAATCCTATTGAAGTATGTTTTAAAGTCTTTCTCTGTCTCCATTTCTGTCTAGGTGTCTTTCTCCGCTGTTGCCTCTGTATTTTAGGTTTTGTTTTGTTCTGTGGTGCTGGGGATGGAACCCAGAGCCTCATGCATGGTAGGCACATGGTGCACCACTGAGCTACACCCTAGCCCTGTATCTTATTTCTTCCTATTTCTTTGGTTCTCCTTGGTACTTTGAGTCCTGATTTCTGTTTCTAAGCATCTGTCAATGTTTGCTTGTCTTGTGTTTTTTTTTTTTTTTTTTAAGGTACTGGGAAGTTGGTCCCAGGACTCTGCTCATATTGAGCCACACCCCATCCTCTTTTTTTAATTTTGAGGCAGGGTCTCGCTAAGTTGAGCGGGCTGCCTCTAGCCTCAAATTTGCAATCCTCCTGCCTGAGCCTCCCAAGTTGCTGGGATTATGGGCATGCCCCACAGCGCCCAGCATGCCTTATCTTGTGTTTCAATTTTGCTTACACTTCTGTCTGTATAGTACAAAGTCCTTTAGTCCCTGTCCCCATTTGGCTCATCTAGCTCCAGCTGAGCCCAGGTGAGGGACCAGGCAGCCTAAGCAGGGCCTCTGTACTGCGTGATTTCAGGAGGTGCAGAGGAAAGTGACCTATCCTTGTGCCGTCCTCTGTCCTGGATAGAAAGAGCATGTGCTTCAGAGCTGGACACGCCCAGTCCTGACTCCTGGCCGCTCCGCTCCCCAGCTGGTTCCTCCTCCTCTAGAGCCACACTTCCTGTCTTCACGGGGCTGTTGTGAGGACAGTGAGAGGACCCATGCCAGGGCCTGGCACCGTGTCTGGTACCTAGGAGACTTCTTCTAGTGAGGAATTTGTTACTATTGTCCCATCTTATTCCATTACCTCCCTCTTCCCCCCCTGCCACAGACGGACAGTGGGCAGCCGCAAGAGGAAGCTGGCCGCCAAAGCCTACATGCCCCTGCGGGCAAAGCGGCGGGTGGCCGACCTAGGTGGATGCTGCCCCTCGGACAGCAGCGCAGAGGGGGCCTCAGGGCCCGAGCGGCCAGACGAGGGCATCGACAGCCACACGTTTGAGAGCATCAGCGAAGACGACTCGTCCTTGTCCCACCTCAAGTCATCCATCACCAACTACTTTGGCGCGGCCGGGCGGCTGGCATGTGGGGAGAAGTACCAGGTGTTGGCTCGGAGGGTCACACCGGAGGGCAAAGTTCAGTACCTGGTGGAGTGGGAAGGGACCACCCCTTACTGACTACCCCTCAGGGGCCGCCCCAAGCCCGGAAAACCAAAAGAGGGACAGCAGAAGCCATAGGCTCCCCGTTTTCTCCAGGCTGGGGTCGGGGAGGAAGCAGAATAGAGCCACAAGTGCCTGGCAGAAGGCCCTGCCTGCCCACCCGTCAGGCCAAGGCCAAGGCCCGCACCACTGCTGGGCCAGTTCTGCCTGCGGGCCTCCTTGGCCCGTCACCCTTTGCCTGTGTCTCTAAGGCCCCGCTGGCTTTTTCAGGGTCTCCTCACACTCCACGCCCCTCCAGCTCTTTTCATTGGTTCCTCTGACTGTGTCCACCCCCTCATAGCTCTGGGACCCTTTCTCCTCTTCCTGGTTCTCCCTCCCTTCACCTCTCTCCCGTTGGGGGGTGTGTGTGCTTACACATCTGCTCCTCCACTGGATGGCCTTCACACTCAGACCCCCAGGACGTTAGGAGCACGGGAACCCCTGAGGGAGAAAGGGTGAAGGTGGAGCCTCTCTTCCCCTTTTCTGCCACTCCCCTCTGTCCCTGGAGAGAGGGGTGGGGGAGCCTCTGGGAAAGCCCATGTGGTAGAGACACTGGAACCCAGGGCCAGGGGAGCAAATACCCAGGTCTTTGCCCAGAAAGAACCAGCATCGGGGCCCCTCACTCAGGCTGCCGATGTCAATTCGAGCGCTCCCACAAGTTTGCCTGGCTCAGGCCACAGCCCCTCATAGTTGCCATGAAGCTGGGCCTGGCCTCACTGAAGTGGAGGCGTCCTGGGAAACCAGAGGGACTGGGGGAGAGAGGTGGGAAGGGAAGCCGTGTCGTGCTGAGTCCCAGCCCCAGCACAGCCAGACACCACACCTGCTGTCACTCCACCACACATCCAGACACACACGGTGCCACATTCACTCTGGGCAGCCTGGCGCTGGCCCTTGGCTTTCTCTTCGCCTCTCCCTAGGGTACAGGCTGCAACTAAATGTGAAAGCCCAGCTCCTGCCCACTCCTCCAGCCCATGACCCAGACTCACCCCATGAGGGAGCACAGACGACTCACACGCTCTGCACATCCCCTGCCCTGCCCAGAAACTGACAGTCACTTTTGGGGATAGGTTGGGATTTTTCAAGGGCCTGAGTCATCCCGTCTCCTCAGAAGGAAGCCATTGTCATTAGGGGCATAGATGGAATCCTCAGAATGGACTTTGAAACTCAGCCCCATCTGGAGGGAAACCAAAATTGGGAGGGGGTGAGGATCCCTCATTTTTGCTGCTTCCAGAAATATTAGAAACTGACTTGCTTGGTTAAAAAACGGAAACAAGTGCCTTGAGGGGGCACCAGATTGGGACCAGCCTTGCCAGCTGCTGTTGTGGCCTCTACTTGACTGGCTTTTGCAGGCGGCCAGCTGGAAGGCGGAGGTGAGTAAAGCCATGAGGCAGCAGCGGGAAGGCAGGCCTAAGGAGCCAGTTTTTCCAGGACCAGGCCTGACCCCGCTCTGCCCCTGAGCATTCAGGGTACCCATGAGGTAGGTCAGGTGGCCCCTGCCTGCAACCTCAGCAACTACAGTGCCTTTCAAAGGGACCTCGCCTCACCTCCTGCACACAACAGCCTGGCTGTTTCCCTCTGCTTCCCTGGCTGGGCCCAGGCAGGGACAAGCAGGCATTGGGCCCAGTTCTCAGCCCCACAGCTGCTGCCACTGAGGCCACCAACTGGGGCCAGATGGAAGAGAACTGAGAAGCCAGCTCCTGGCCCAGCAGAAGGGTGGGAACTGGGCTCCAAACTGTGGCTTCAATGAGCACAGCAACCTCTCTGCCTGCTTCCTGGGCTGCTGAGAAAGCCAGAGCAAGGCCCGTTACAGTCCATTCACACCTTCCCGAATGAGCTCCAGAGGCCCTGGGCCTGCAGAGGGGAAGGCGGGAGGGGGTGCCTCTCCTACCTGGGAAGACAGCACAAGGCCCAACCAGGTCGCCTGACTCCCCATCCCAGCATTCATTTGTACCAGATAATAGCTGCATTACTGCCAACTGACCTTATAACCTTGTGCACCTTCTAAAAGATACATGGTTTTGAATTGCTGCTTTTAATAACATTTGTTATATTAAAGATATAATTAATGTGTCTGATTTACGATGTAAAACTTCCCTTTGAAAAAATCGCCTGTCTTTCCCCTTCTGAATTGTCAGCTGTTGGACAGCAGAAGGAACCGGCTCTGGCTTCTGCTGTTGGCTTCCTGGAGGTTAGGAAGGGGAGGATGGTGGGACGCCATCCTCTGGCCACCTTGGCCCTCTGCCACTGTCTACAATGTTCTCTCAGCAATGCTTTCGCGCTTACTGCCAGACAGAAAGTGGAGCCCTTCTTCTCCTGTGAGTACCTGAGCCATGGAGGTAAAATCATTAGCTGAGGGTCACAGAGAGACAAAGAAGGAGGCATGAACTTAGAGAGGGACCCTGTTAAAGTACGCAAGTACAGACACTGGACAGTCGAGTACACACGGGCCCACAACCCTAGAGACCTGAGCTGAGTTTTAGAACCTGGCGCTGCTGGTTATAGCCTGCAGCGCTCTGGTCAGGTTCCCTTGCTTCCATTTTCTCAGCTTTCAAATGCCAGCATTAATTCCTGTAGCAGCTGGCTCCCCAGATGTTGGGAGGGAATCCTTCAATGTGTGACAGGTCACTTTAAAATAAACCTCTACGTTCAGGGCAGATTGGAAGGAGAAAAAGTGGGATGTGAAAGGGCAGGGAAAAGGGCAGGTATGTGGAAGTGAAAGCCAGGAGTTCATCTGGATTCTGTGGTTCGAGGGCTGAAGTGTGGCCTGTTAGTCCTCTGGGTGGAGGGCTTAGTTGTGTTAACACCATCTGCCCTTGAATATCTTCGTAAACTATCATAGGCTCCTTCCGCTTGAGCCCTTCAGCTGCCCTTAGAAGGAAATGACAATGGCAGCTAAGGGAGGGAGAGTTTATTCTGTGGACTGACAGCAAGGAGATGAAATGAGAAGAGAATGGCATGAGGGGTCAAAAGACCTGGCTTCTCGTCCCCACTCAGTGGTGAGCAGCTCTCTAGACCCTTCTAAGGTCTGAGTTGCTGGGGCTGAGGAGTGCCTGCTTTCCTGTGCCAGGTGAGTGCTTCCAGGACTGCGCCCTGGCTTCTGCAGCATCATTCTGGGAGGGCAGTGTGGGATGGTGGCCACACTGGGCAGACTGGTGTTACACACACTAAAGATGCTTGATCTCTAATCTAGCCCTCTGTCTGCAGAATCAGTCACCAACGCCAGATCTGGGATGAGGGGTAAGCAACGCAATATATGTGTAAATGCTAAGCCAAATGACACACAGATGTTTTAAGGACAAATAACTTTCTGTATACCTGGCGACAGCAAATTCTGTGGCTCTGAGGCCTTCAAAGTGATTTATCCAGCTTCTTTGAATGTAAAGCAGTAAGAACATTGGGTATAGAATCAGAGATTCCGGCTCAAATCCTACCACTCTACTTACTTGAAGTGTCTTGTGCTTGCTGATCTCAAATTTCATCTGCAAAATGAGGATAATGAATAAGGATAATTTATAAGACCTTATAAGATAATGTTGAGACTGCAGCTGTAGCCCTGTGGCATCTGATCCCGTCAGATCTCGGAAGCTAAGCAGGGTCGGGCCTGGTTAGTACCTGGATGGGAGATTGCCTGGGAACACCAGAAGCTGTAGGCTTGGGAGAAGGACCTGGCAACCTCCTCCCCAAAATCAATCTGCCATTGAAAACCCTATGAACAGCAGAGAAGCACTGACAATAGTGTTTCCCCTGTTGTACAGAGCGTCGCTATGAGTTGGATACCGACTCGACAGCAACTAACAACAACAACAACAACAACAACAACAATAAGATAATGTTAAGAAGCTAGGACAGTGCCTGGCTGACAGAGCTGGTGTTTACTGAATGTCTTTTTCCCCTCCCATTTTCTACAGTAGTCCATTCTGACACTGAGGTAAAGGTAGGCCACCAAGAAAGTTTTCTGATGATATAGCACAGAAAATGAACCAATGAAGGCCACAGATAGCAAAATACTCTGGAATTAGTCCCACCTTAAGAAAATTCAAGGACAAAAGTTGGATTTTGCCAATTCCACAACTTAAAAGTAACTGCACACCATAGAGAAAGCTTTAGTTATTAAATTCCTTGAAATATCAATTTGGGAAATACCTTCTAAACCCTGTGCAAACACCCAAATAGATTCAGACATGCCCCTGACCTTAAGTGGCCCATGATCTAGATACAAGGCCAAATGTGATAGACAAACATAAGAGGAACACCTAGGAAGGAGACAGTCCTTCCAGCCCAGGAGCAGCCGAGCATCACAAGAATTCAAGCAGTAGGGCCCAGGAAGAGGGGATGGCACGAACACAGGAATAACGCTGCATGGCACAGGAAAACCATCCATTTGCCAGAATGGGAGGGGACAGTCTGGAGTGATGATGGAAAATGTGAGGGAGGCAAGGTTCTAAAAAACCTTGAAAGGCAGAGCTAGAAATCAGACTTTATCCTAAAAGCAATACAGGGAGTCCAGATGGGGTCCCCAGGACCTTTTAAAAAGGGTTTACTTTATACAAGATTTGCGTATGTATCAGAAACTGATCTGTTGTAAAAAGCTAAGGACATCACCATTGGCATTCTCTGTTCCTCTCCTCAGCCCTCAAAATCCCCACTGGCATCTTCTGGACCTTTGGAAGGGCCTCATCCTGCAGTCCCTACAAGATCTTCATGGATGGGCCCTTAGAAATCTTCCCCCATTTGATGTTTGGGGCTCTAAGACAGCAGGAGTCAGAACGTGTGCGTGGTACTATCCCGCTCACGCATCCTCCCGGTTAGAAGAGGATAACACAGCTATCTGTGAGTCCCCACCCCAACTGCCCATGGTCCCCTCAGGATGGAGCTACTTTGTGACAGATTCGCAGAGGGGGCCTGGACCAGCTCTCTTTCCTTCTCATCACCTGGGGATCCGCATCCCCAGCCTTCCCCACCCCTCTCCACCAGAGACCCATGAAGCAGGTATAAGAGAGCCCCAGACATGGTCTCTGTAACTCAGCATGCCACCCCATTTCTGGCCCTCTGGTACTGTTTAGTTTTCTTGTTGTTGTTGTTAGGTGCCGTTGAGTCATGACTGACTCATAGCGACCCTCACAGGGTTTTCAATGGCTTATTGCTTTGGAATTGCCTCGGGAGTGGATTGCCATGTCCTTCTCCCATTTTTGCGGTGCTTGGAATCAAACTTGGGACCTCAGAGACTGCAGAGCGGCACTCTACCAACTGAGCTAAATCCCAGCCCTTAGTTTTCTTGCTGTTGTTTTTAAGTGCCATCGAGTAAGTATCCGACTCATAGTGACCCTTGTAGGGTTTTCAATGGCTGACTGTTTTGGGATTGCCTTGGGAGTGGATTGCCAGGCCCTTCTCCCATTTGTGTGGTGCTGGGAATTGAACTTGGGACCTCAGAGACTGCAGCACAGTGCTCTACCAACTGAGCTAAATCCCCCCCCCCAAAACTCCCAGTCTATTGTTGTTGTTGTTAGGTGCTGTTGAGTTGTGTCCAACTCATAGTGACCCTTACAGGGTTTTCAATGGCTGATTGTTTTGGGATTGCCTTGGGAATAGATTGCCACGTCCTTCTCCCATTTTTGCAGTGCTGGGAATTGAACTTGGGACCTCAGAGACTGCAGCGCAGTGCTCTACCAACTGAGCTAAATCCCAGCCTTTAGTTTTCTTGGTAACCCACAAATGGAGAACAACTTGGAGCAGCAGTTTACAAATTTTTGACAAAGAAAATTTTCAAAAACCCCATTCTTACAAGGGAGCTCAAACCTAAAAGTAAAGGCACAGCTACACTGCAAGGAGTATGGGTAGGGCCTCATGCCCTTATCCCCTGCCACCCTCGCCGTCCCCCTAGGCAGCTCCAGTACCATCTGTCAACCCCTGGGCTCGGTGCAGCAGATCTGAGAAACATTGGTCTAAGCAGTTCCCAGGGCTCAGAACCTACATCTCCACTGAGCAAACAAAACGCCAGAACCTTTGGACATATGTCACGAAGGTTAGGGAAGAATCAAGACTTACTCCCAACCGTGAGGCTGTGTGTAACTCCTAATAGTCCCCTAGCCATGCATATGCACAAGAAGCTCCTTCCCAGTCCCACCTCCTCAAGCCTCAGGAACAACAAAGCCTCTATAACTAGGAGGAAAAATCCTGCCCATCCCTAAAATTCCACCACTACAATTCATCCTTCTGAATCTTAGAGCACTTGCTAGTCCCATGTCTTTCATCCATGTACTTCCAGGTGAACAAAGTCATCAGCTCCATCCTCCCCAGGAGAAGCAGGGGAGCAATTACACCCTGGATACGCAGTGTAGGTCCAGTGACTAAAGACGACAAACCTCACCCTCACTGCTCCCTCCCTGCAGTCTCTGCACACGGCCAATCTCACCCTCCCACCCTCTGACCACTTTTAAACACATAGCACTCAGAGAGAAGCTGCATTGGATTCTTGCCGGCCTGACCAGCCTGGCCTTCTCTTCCGGCATGGGGAGGCTTGAGCCTTCAGCCTGCACTGGTCAGTTAGTGCCTCCGTGCTGTCAGGAACACAGCCTTCATGAGGCCAGGAGGCAGGAGGTGGCCCGCTCTTCCCCAGTGAGGGCTAGAGGCAGCTGGAAACATGCGCACGAAACTTCTACCACTCAGTCCTCCTCCATGCTCTCCTCAAGCCACTTCAAATAGTCCACATCTCCTTGGTCCATGCGAATACTGAAGAGCTCTGGGATTTCGAAAGGGTGCATCAACCTTCGGGAAGAAAGTAGAGCCCTGTGAGTGATGGCGACTGAACCAACCCAGCCAATAAAACCCAGCCGGCTTCAGTGGAGGCCCTGCTGACCAGCACCATGGTCCACCTCTCCTCAGCCTAGGTTTCTCATCTGTCAGTGAGTAGTGATTTGGGCTAGGTGGCTTTAGAGCCTTACAGGCACGGATTCAAATTCTAAGTCTGTCTCTATTAGCTATGTGACTGTGAACAAGTCACTTAATTTCTCTAAAGGTCCCTACAAAAGGGCATAAAAACATACCTACATGATTGAATTGCTGAGGAGTAACAAAAGGTATATAAAGCACTTACCTAGCACACTGACTGGCATTGCACACACTCATTAAATGGTAGCTACTCTTCCTCACAGGCTGGGATTTAGCTCAGTTGGTAGAGTGCTGCTCTACAGTCTCTGAGGTCCCAGGTTTGATTCCCAGCACCACAAAAATGGGAGAAGGACATGGCAATCCACTCCTGAGGCAATCCCAAAAAAAGTCAATGAAAATGCTCCGAGGGTCACTATGAGTCAGACAAGACTCAACGGCACCGAACAACAACTCTTCATCACGATCCCATAAACATGACTGTGCCTCCTCCAGTCTTCCCTCCCCTGAAGCCTCTATATTCCTCCCCACCTAGAAAGGTCTTCCTCTTCCTGTTAATCGAAAGTCCCTCTCTCTTTCCCTCAAGGCCCAGCACAACCACTGACCTTTTCTAAGGGACCCTCCCTGACTCCCTGGCACCCAAGACCGTACCCTCTCTCCTGTGTCTTTCACTTGGCTCTCGCCACACAATGCAAATTCTCTTCATTTCCAAACTAAAGAAATATGAGCACTTCAGGATCAGTTTTCCATCTGTCAAATGATGGTAATAATTCTCTGATTCCTTTCTGCTGAATGAGGAACTTTAAAGTCCTCATGAGATAACAGGTTTAGCCAATCACAATGTGTGTTTAGATGTGTAAACATTGGAATAAGTTGGGTAATTTTATCCAGTGCCTGCAGATAATGAATTTGGATATCTTATTTCATGAATACCTAGGCCAGTGTGTTTTTATAAGCAGACAGAGAGAGTTCAAAGAATTGTACTTTTTGTTTTCAGTACTACAAGTTGAACCCACGGCCTCCCACATGCTAGGGAAGAGCTCTACCACTGAGATGCACCCCCAATCCCCTGTACACTAGTGGTTTACAGTCTTGGGGATCTCCAAGACTCTTCCATGGGGCTCAGAAGATCGAACTGTTTTCATAACAACACTAATTTGTCATTTGTCTTTTCACTCTGTTGGCATTTGCCTGCTGGCACAAAAACTGGCATCTCAGCAGGAGTTAAGGCATGGACACCAAACTGTCCTCACTGTTACTGTCTTCCTTGCCACCACGTGCTTGTACTTTTAAAAATTGTTTCTAAATTTAACATCTTTGAAGTGGTAAAAAGTATCGTTTGTATTAAACATTGACCCTTAACTACATACATGTCTTTTGAATATTTGGTGTGGCAAAATAGGAAGTACCCGTGAAGCACTTTTTCTACATACCTAGGTTCAATGGTTGTTATAAACTTGTTGGATTATTTGAGTGACAGACTAAACTAGACATGTTCACTGGCAGAGTACTGTTTTTACTTTCAAGCCTGAGTGACCATAATTTGTCATTTTTACTAATTATGATTATTCATATTGATTATTAGGTACACATTTTCTCAAATATGGACAAAGTAAGCCTGTCACTCAAAAGACGACAATTTATAGGCTGGGGGTCTAGCTCAGTAGTACAGCACTTGCCTAGCATGCCCGAGGCCCTGGGTTTCCTCTCCAACACTGGGGGAAAAAAAAGACTAGTTTCTTATGGCCAAAATTAAAATTCACTTTTCAAGCAGAACTTGAATTTGTCATCATAAGCCTAACACTGTCCCAAAACTTAAAATATGCTTCTGAGGAGATTTGTTGTTAGGTGCTGTCAAGTCAGGTCCGACTCATAGCGACCCTAGCTACAACAAAACAAAACACTCCCCAATTCTGTGCCAGGGACATGATCTTTTTTATATTTAAACCCATCGTGGCAGACACTAGGTCAATCTAGCTCCTTGAAGGTCTTCCTTTTTCTTGTTGACCACTCTCCCAAACATGATTTTCTTCTCCAAGGAATGGTCCCTCCTGACAACCTTTGGGAAGAAAGTAGAGCCCAAAATATGTAAGATGCAGTCTAGCTATCTTTGCTTCAAGGAGCACTTCCTCTAAGATGAATCTCTTAGTTCTTTTGGCAGTTCATGGGATATTCAATATTTGTCTCCAGCACCATAATTCAAAAGTATCAGTTCTTCTCCTATCTCCCTCATTCAATGTCCAGCTTTCACAAACATATGAGTTGACTGAAAATACCATGGCATGAGTTAGGCACACCTTTGTCTTCAATGTGGCATCTTTACTTTTCAACACTTCAAAGAGGTCTTTTGCAACAGCTTTTCCTAATGCAATGTATCTTTTGGTTTCTTGACTGCTGCTTCTGTGGGTGTTTGTTGATTGTAGAACCAAATCAAGCAAAATCTTGGACAACCTCTATCTTTTCTCCCTTTATCATGAAATTGTGTACTGACCCAGTTGTAAGGATTTTTATTTTGCTGATGTTGGTTCCTGTATGTTCCATCTGGTGAATTCCATGTGTATAATCACTGTTTATGTTGGCGAAAAAATGTATTTGCAATGAAAAGGTTGGTCTGAGAAAATTCTGTCATGTAATCTCCAGCATTGTTTCTGTCATCAAGGCCATATTTTCCAATTACTGAGCTGCTTTCTTTGTTTCCAACTTTTACACTCCAGTCATTAGTAACTATCAGAACATCTTGATTGCATATTCAGTCAATTTCAGATTGCAGAAGCTGATAAAAATTTTCCCTATCTCCATTTGTATCCTTAGTGGTAGGTGCATAAATTTGAATAATAGTCATATTAATTGGCATTACTTCTAGGCATATGGATATTATTCTATTACTGATAGCATTGTACTTCAGGACAGATCTTGAGATGTCTTTTTCGGTGGTGAATATAAATTCATTTCTCTTTAATCTGTCATTCCTGGCATAGTAGACCACATGATTATCTAATTCAAAATGGCCCAGGCCAGTCCATTTTAGCTCACTAATGCCTAGAATGTTGATGTTTATGCATTCCATTTCCCTTTTGACAATTTCTAACTTTCCTAGATTCATACTATGTATATGCCACATTCCAATTATTAATGCATGTTTACGGTTGTTCCTTCTCATTTTGAGTCATGCCACATCAGCAAATGGAGTTCCCTGGGGCTTTACTCCATTCCCCATCATTAAGGTAGACTAATCTGAGGAGGCAGCTCATCCTCAGTCTGCTGAGCACCTTTCAATCTGAGGGTTTCATTTTCTGGCACTATATCTGACAGTGTTTCTCTGCTGTTCATAGAGTTTTCAATGGCTAATTGTTTCAGGAGTAGGTTAGCTATATCCTTCTCCCTAGTCTGTCTTAGTCTGGAAGTTCAGCTAAAACCTGTCCAACATGAGTGACCCTGATGGTATCTGTAATACCAGTGGCATAACTTTCAGCATCACAGCAACACACAAGCCCTGACAGTGTGGCAAACTGACAGACATGGGAGAGCTGAGGAGTTCTACCTGTCTTAGTAAGCCAGAGTTTGCAAAAATGTAAAATGATGTCATTTTTCTCATTAACAACTTCCTCCCCCTTCCCCTACTCCTCCTCCTTCTTCTCTTCCTCCTCCTCCTCCTCTTTTCTTTTTCTTTTTCTTCTTCTTCTTTTTTTTCAGTACAAAGAGGCCAAACCCAGGGCCTTGCGCATACTGTTTGCACATACACTACCTCTGATCTGCACCCCTCAACCCATGCCCTTTTTTATTTTTGATCTGGAGGCACGGTCTCGCTAAGTTATGCAGGCTGCCTATAGTCTCAAACTTGCAGTCCTTCTGCCTCTGCCTCCCAAGTTACTGAGATTACAGCCATGCACTTGTTGTTGGAAAATACAATTACTTTCCAGAAAAATACATTACTTATTAATATGTAATTATTTTATTATTGTCTTAAATGACTAATATTATTTTAATGTCTAGGTAATATTATTTTAAATATCTCTAAAATGTTTTTTAAAATTTCTCAGCTTTTGTGAGAAACAGTTAACTTTGATTAACCCACCACAAAGCTCTTTGGGGTCTCAATAATTTTTATTTATTTATTTTTATTTTTTATTAATCTACTTATTTAGTCCCTGGAGAAGGACATCATGTTTGGGAGAGTGGCAGGTCAACGCAAAAGAGGAAAACCCTCCACCAGATGGATTGACACAGTGTCTGCAACAATGGGCTTAAACATAAATAAGATCGTTTGCCTGGCACAGAATCGGCAAGTGTTTCGATCTGCTGTACATAGGGTCGCTATGAGTCGGACTCGACTCGACAGCACCTAACAACAACAACAACTTGTTTATTTAATTTTTTGTGGTAGTGGGGGTTGAACTGAAAGCCTCACACATGCTTTTTGCAAGTGCTCTACCATTGGGCTGTACCCCTCACCCATTTTTTACTTTTTTAAAATTTTGAGTCAGGGTCTCGCTAAGTTGCACAGGCTACCTCTGACCTCAAATTTGCTATTCTCCGAACTCTGCCTCCCGAGTTGGTGGGATTACTGGTGTGCACCACCATGCCCAGCCAATACATTCATTCAATCATTCATTCATTTTATTGTGCTGGGGATCAAATCCAGGGACTTGCACATGCTAGGCAAGATTCTACCACTGGGCTACATCCCCAGCCCCTGGGGTCTCAATAATTTTTAAAAGTACGAAGAGCTCCTGAAACCAATTATTTTGAGATTCTGGCATAAACTATCTCACTCTAGCTCCCAAGTTACAGAAGGAGAATCTGAGGCTCAGAGGGGGATAGGGACTTGCCCAGAGTCATGTGGAACGTTGTGGCTAGCTTCCAGTTTTCCTGCTTCTCAAGGTCATTTACTTGGTGCCCAGAATGTCCCTGGCTGGTCCTGTTACATGAGCAAGAAGAGATGCCAGCCTTACCTGATATAGTTGGACAGCATGAGCACCTTGGAAGTCTTTGTCTTTATTAACTGTAAAAGAAGGAAAAAAATAATCACTGCTCTGGATCTGACCCCCAGCGTTGCCCTTGCTCATTCATCTGGCCGTTCAGGAGACAGTATTCTCGGGTCATCAAGCCATGTCAAGAGCTCACAAATGAGCCCTGGGCATCTTAAGTGGGGCAAAAACCTCAATCAGTTGACCTTTGCTTTTGTGTGTGTGTGTGCTGCAGATGCAATCCAGGGCATCGTGCATACTACGCAAGTGCTCTACCACTAAGGTATACATCCCCAGCCCAATCTTTGCAAAGTTTAAAATGGAATCTGGGAAAAGGCTTTGACATCACTTATTTCCCTATCCCCCTCTTCCTGATCCTCACTTACCAATAGGATCTCAGTGGTTTCTTCTATATCTCCCTTCCAAAAGTACCTGAAAAGAGAACAAAATCAAATTACTGTGTTCACCAGAAGAGCCTGGCAAAATGTCAAACCTGGCCCAAATGGGTAACTTATTGAGGAGAAAAAGATTTTTAAAATCTTTCTAAGCCCATATAAAGAAGTCTAGTGTAGGCAAAACTCAAAATTAGAAGAAACATAGTGCCTACAACATTGGGGCTCAACCATAAAAAGATTGTGTACATGGGACAGCATTGAGTCGTGTTTTGATCTGTTACACACAGGGTTGCTATGAGTCAAATCTGACTCAACAGTAACCAACAATAACAATGTGTTGGCCAAGATCCTACAGGTTACCCAGTCCAATCATTCTAACACATGCCTCTAGCATCTGCTGAATACCCCTGAAGGAAGGAGGTTCACCATCTCTTGAAATCCATCTAACTTATGGGACCTTCTCTAAAGGTCCCTACAAAGGGGATAAAAACATACCTACATGATTGGATTGCTAAGGACTAAATAAGAAAAGGAGTATAGAGCACTTACCTAGCACATTGGTTGGCACTGCACGTACTCATTAAATAGTAGCTACTCTTCATTCCATACATAGGGCTGTGCCTTCTCCAGTCTCCCCTCCCCCAAAGCCTCTGTATTCTTCCCATCCTAGAAAGTTCTTCCTCCTCCTGTTAATCAATAGAAACCCCTCTCTCCCTTAAGGTCCAACTCAACCACTGATGTTTTCCAAGGGATCCTCACTGACCCTCCAGCCAATGAGGCCAAATTAAAAGTTTTCACATGGGCTTGCCCTTCCTTCCTTCCGTCCATCCTTCCTTTTGTCCCTCCTTCCTTCCTTCCTTCCTTCCTTCCTTTTGTCCCTCCTTCCTTCCTTCCATCCATCCTTCCTTTTGTCCCTCCTTCCTTCCTTCCATCCATCCTTCCTTTTGTCCCTCCTTCCTTCCTTCCTTTCTTCCTTCCTTCCTTTTGTCCCTCCTTCCTTCCTTCCTTCCTTCCTTCCTTTTGTCCCTCCTTCCTTCCTTCCTTCCTTCCTTCCTTCCCTCCTTCCTTCCTTCCTTTCTTTTTTCTTTTCTTTCTCTTTTTTCTTTCTTTCCCTCTCTTTCCTTTCCTTCTCCTTCCTCCTTCCCTCCTTCCTTATTCTTTCTTTCCTCCCTTTTCTTGTTTCTTTTTTATTTTTTTGCAGTACTAGAGCTCAAACTCAGGGCTGTGAACCTGCCAGGCAAGTGCTCTACCACTGAGCTACACCTCCGCCAGAGCTGTTTTTTTCGTGTGGTGTGCCAACATCTGCTGCCTACCTTTTCCCCCAACGGGCTACATGAAGGACCACCCCAGTACAGCCCTGAAGAAACTCCTATGTCTTCAGTCCTCTAAGCTGGGCATCTCCACCTCTTTCAATTCTTATCCTATACTCATGGCTTCCAGGCCCCTCTCCACCCTTTGGACTGGCATTACTTTGACTACTGACTCTTGGGGCTGAGTGCCCATGAATGGATCAATTACAAAACTTAGAAGGCTTCATGGGAGAAGTGAGTCTTAGAAGATTTGGAAACTCTTAGAAGTTAGAAATAACATTGGTGATGTTGTCTAGAAGGGAGTATAAGAACAGCATCATGAGAAAGGAAGAAATTTAGTCTAAGAAGACATATATATTGACCCAGGGAAAACCTAAGATGACCTAAATCATGGCCTCTCCTGTGTCAAAGCTATGATAAAAGATCAATTATGAACAAGGATGGAAGGGAATACTAGGCTAATATTCTACTCCAGTTGCCAAACACTGGCTCCCAAACTAGATGTATAATAAAGTACCTGTATAATCTTTTTTTTTTTTGGGGGGGGGTGTTTTACTTTTGTTTTTTTGTTTCTTTTTTGTGGTGCTTGGGACTGAAACCAGGGCCTTATGCAAGCTATGCAAGTGCTCTACCACTGAGCTACATATCCAAGCCCTATGTTGTTGTTATTGTTGTTAGGTACCATTGAGGCGGTGTCTGACTCATAGTGACCCTGTGTACAACAGGAAAACACTATTGTAAGTGCTTCTGTGCTATTCATAGAGTTTCCAATGGTGGATTGATTTTTTGGGAGTGGGTTGCCAGGTCCTTCTCCCAAGCCTACAGCATCTGGTGTTCCCAGGTGTTCTCCCATCCAAGCACTAACTAGGCCTGCTCGGCTTCCAAGATCTGACGGGATGGGATGCCACAGTGCTACTACGGCTGTAGGCCCCAAACCCCATACAATGTTTTAAATATTCAGAGACCTGGGCCCCACCCTCAAGGAGACACTGAATAAATCTAGGCTGGACCTCAGCGATCAAAATTAAAACCAAATGTGGGAGCCATTGCTATATATCAGCAGTCCCGCACCTTTTTGGCACCAGGGACCAGTTTTATGGCAGACAGTTTCTCCACAGTAACATGAGAGATGGGGAGCTGTGAATGCAGAGGAAATTCACTCTCTCACCGCTCACCACCTCCTGCTGTGCATCCTGGTTCCTAGCAGTCATAACAGTCCCTGGCCTGGGGACTGGAGCCGCATGCTACAGGTGATGTGAGCAAAGGAGGGAATGACATCACTTTTCCTCCTTTCTCTATACACAGTGTATTTTTTGTTTTTCTTGGATGGCTTAAACTTATTGATCTCCTCTGAACATAGATCAACTGTGGACTGTCAAATGCCTTTGAGTTATTCTTTTGACAATTCCCTGTTAGGTCAGTGCTCTTCCCACCAGCCAAGTCCTGACCCTAACACCATTCCCAGCTCCCCTCTATGGGCCATTGCAAAACTCACAGTGAAGATGCCCTGGGCAGGATGTTCACAGACGCAGCCAGCTTCTTACCCAGTATAGCCCTAAAGCAAAGGGAGAGAGTAGCAGTCACTGGATGTCATGGTTTGGATATAAAATGTTCCCCAAAGGCCATGTGCTTTAATGTTTGGTCCTCAGCTGGTGGCACTGATTGTGGAAGTCATGGAACATTAGGAGGCAGGACTCAGCGATGTGGAAGTGGTCGCTGGGGGTGGGCCTTTAGAGGTTTTTTTAACCTAGACTTGTGATTCTGGGAAGCGCTATCTCCTGCCCTACATTGCCATGGGGTCATTTGCCACAGGCCTAGCCACTTCTTTAGATGCCTACCACCTATTCCTATGCCTTTCTGCCACTATGAACTGATCCACTCTGTTGTTATTAGGTGCCATAGATTTGGGTGGGAATCACAGTGACCCTATATACAACAAAACGCTGCCTGACACTGTGCCAGGCACATGATCTTTTTTATGTTTAACCCCATTGTTGCAGCCACTATGTCAATCCATCTAGTTGAGCTTTTTCCCTTTTTTCATTGGCCCACCACTCTCCCAAACATGATGTCCTTCTCTAGGGACTGGACCCTCCTGACAACATGTCCAAAATACACAAGGCACAGTCTAGTCATCCTTGCTTCCAAGGAGCCCTCTGGTTGCACTTCTTCTAGGATAGATCTGTTGGTACTTTTGGCAGTCCATGGTATACTCAATATTCATCTCTAGCACCATAATTCAAAAGCATCAATTCTTCTCCTCTCTCCCTTATTCAACGTCCAGCTTTCACAAGCATTTGATGCAACTGGAAATACTGTGGCCTGAGTCAGGTGCACCTTCATCTTCAATGTGACATCTTTACTTGTCAACACTTTAAAGAGGTCTTTTGTAACAGCTTTTCCCAATGCAATGCATCTTTTGATTTCTTGACTGCTTTTCCTGTGGGTGAACCACATAAAAGGACCAAGTAAAAGAAAATCTTGGACAACCTCAATCTTTTTTCCATTTATCAGCAAGTTGCTTACTAACCCAGTTGCAAGGATTTTTGTTTTCTTGATGTTGAGGCACAATGCATACTGAAGGCCGTGTTCTTTGATCTTTATCAGTCAATGTTTCAAATCCTCTTCACTTTCAGTAAGCAGTGTATCATCTGTGTAACACAGGTTGTTAATGAGTCTTCCTCCAATCCTGATGCCACATTCTTCTTCATTAAGTCTAGGTTCTCGGATTATTTATTCAGCATAGAGAATAAACTGGTACAGTGAGATGATACAGCCCTGACGCACACCTTTCTTGATTTTAAACCAGGCAGTGTTGCCTTGTTCTTTTCAAATCACTGCCTCACTAGTCTGTCATTTGCCGTACTCTGGGGGCTTGCATGTTGGTGTGATGCTGAAAGATATGCCACCAGTATTACAAATACCAGCAGAGTCACCCATGGTGGAAGGTTTCAGCTGAGCTTCCAGACTAAGACAGACTCAGTTAGAGAACATGGCAGCCCACTCTTGAAATAACTAGCCATTGGAAAGCCTATGAAGAGCAGAGAAACACTGAGCTCTAAATAAGTCTCTCCCTCCATAAGTTTGTTTCAGTTGGTTTTTCTGCTACTGTGACGACAGCTGAGTAATATACAGGGATAAGTCCTGGCCTTTAGGAAAGGAATGGGAACAGTTCCAGAGAATTACCCTGGAAATCTAAATCCAAGCAGATGATTATTTAAGGTGTCCTTCCTGTGCTATGATTTGGGTGTCCCCAAAACTCATGTGCTGGAAACTTAACCCCAGAAGTCTTATGTGAGTGTTTAATTGTCGGCAATTTCTTTCCTGGGAAGTAATTACCAGAGTAGAAACATGGGGTCTGGTCTGCTGCAGAGTCCTCGCTAGGGCATTGCCTAGTGGATCCTCAGGAGCAGTACTGCCACCAAGACCCAGAACCATCTCTAGCACCATACCAGCATGTAACACCAAGCAAAGTGAGCTGACGCTGAGCCCAGCCAAACATGGGAGCTTGGATGCACAAGGGCTTGGGGGACTAAACTCGGCTGCAGCGTATCTAGGAAGGGGGGTTATAGCAACAAAAGTAGCATATCCAGACTTTATTTTGGCAAATATAGGTTCCTTTCACCTCTTTTTTTTTAAGAGGCTTTCCCACAGCCTCAAGAGCATAATCCTCTCCTTTGAGGCCTCTAAATTTTGATATAACCCAGGGTTGAAATCTCTGCTTAGATAATTTTTAAACTTCTAACCAGCTTTCCATGTTCTAGTCAGGTTCTGACTCCTGTGCACAGTACTGGTGAGCACAGTAAACATTGTCTGGACGGGTATGGTGTCACAGGAACAGAAGCACCACCAAGCCATCGGTGCGAAGAAGTGTGCCAACCATCCACTTCACGGCCTCAGAGCCAGGAGGCCTTGGCAAACCTTTCTCAGAGATCAGAAAGCCAAGGTTCCTATCTCTGTTCTCTGAAGTGCTTAGACCCAGCCAAACAAACCTTATCTGCACACTGCTCCTTCCCTCAGCTGTTGCCAAGAAGAGAACTGACCTCCTTTCTCTTCCCCTCCACTCTATTTAAGGCTCTATATTCATGTGACGGGCTGGGATTTAGCTCAGTTGGTAGAGCGCTGCACTGCAGTCTTTGAGGTCCCAAGTTCAATTCTCAGCACCGCAAAAATGGGAGAAGGACCTGGCAATCCACTCCCAAGGCAATCCCGAAACAGTCTGCCATTGAAAACCTTATGAGGGTCGCTATGAGTCGGATACCGACTCAATGGCACCTAACAACAACAACAATTAATGTGACATTATTACCGCCATCACCCTCCTAGAAAATTCTAGACTCTAAGTGGAGACACACTGTACAAACTTGTTCAAGCAACTGCTGAAAATCTAGCTCCCTCAGTCACCCACTGAGAAATGACATTTTATCCGTTCTCAAGGAAGCATGCAATCACATGGAGAGAGTTACGCATCTAGAAAAATAATCCTTTTGCATCAAAGGCCCTTTCTGATCCCTTCTGAATGTCAACTCCTCAGCCACTGACCACAGTAACCTGTCACAAGGTAAAAGATTACATAACTGTTAGGCAAAAAGCCCATCTGGCCTTAAGAAAAAAGAAAGAGCATAGGTAAGGAGGGTGACTGAACTCCATTTTAAAGGAGACACACAAACACTCAAGACTAGCAGTGGGCTACCCCCAGCAAGTTCAAGTCCTAGAATACAGAAGGGAAAATTACAGAACTGTTAGGGCCCTAGAGACTGTGGTGGTCACAAACCAGATACATGGTGTGGCCCTCACGGCATTTTTAAAAATCTTGACTTTGTTACCCTTGTTTCATACCAACATATTTCATATCCAAAAACAAAAATATACAGATTATATAACTTCTCACAAGGAAGCAAGTCTTACAACATCGGGCCTGCAGTAGCTCAGTGGCAGAGCGCTTGCCTGGCATGAGCAAGTTCCTCACTTCAATTCCCAGCACCACAAAACAAAAACAACCATGGGCCTGCAGCCCCACAAGGTCTCATCTAGCTAAGCTAGAGGCTCTAACCTCTACACATGAAATATGCTTCCCAGGTCAACACAGTTCCCACTACTCCTTTCTGCCAACACCCAGGAAGCACAAGAGCTGCCATTTACTATCATTCTTCATTGTTGTACCCCAGGCCACTGTACGAATTTGTGATAGTGACCCTGGATTAATCTTAAGTCTCTCGTTAACTTCAAGAATGTAGAGTTGTAAAGCAAGAAGGAGCAAGGAGACAAATCTATTAACTTCCAGCCCCACGAACCCTCTTCAAAGCTGCATCTACAGAGAAAGAAGTGGGGAAATTCAAATACAACAAACATTGGTGGTCTACTACAGTCCATTTGGCTTATGCATTACATATAGTTCATATCATTTAATCCTCACAATAACCTTATGATGTAGGTGGCATAATGCCACTTTATAAATCAGAAAACCAGGGCTTAGAGAAAAGCAGGTGTGACTCAGCAGCTGAGGAGTTGCCTAGCGTGCTCAAGGTCCTGGGTTTGAACACTGACCTCACCATAAAAGAGAAGAGAGAGAAACAATTTGTCCAAGGTCACAAACATAGTAAGTGGCAGAACCAACGTTCAAACCCTGGCCTAATTCTAAGTCCAGTGCTCTTTCCAGTGTACCATAGATGCTTCTAGAAAATGACCCAATCCTTGGCAAGGTCTCCTCCTCCTGATCATAATAAGCACAGCTGGAGCAAAGGCAACCAAAGGAACCAAAGCCTCTGATGTGCTCATTCCTTACTCCACAGGTAGCAGAGCTTCCTGCTATGGTCAGTCTGTCACGTAGCCATTTATGCAGGCGTTGCCTTTTAACTCATGTTGGGCCTATGGCTCCCGACACTCTCCATGAAGTAAGAGAGCTGGACCAGGACTGCAGAGACAAAATGTCAATCTGCAGGGCTCCACTGCTCTCTTAATTCCTTGAGCAGGCCCCTTATCTCTGTGGGTCCCATAGCCCTTTTCTGCCCCCATGTGCTCATCAACATTTTCAAGCCCAGCTGCGTGACTGATAGGGGGATCATTCAGCCACACTCCTCATATCACACTAAGAAGTTGAAGTTCATCATTGGACCAACAGGGTTGTCAGAAGGGAGAGAAGGGCCCCAAAGTGTCCCCTCTGGAATATCCTGGTAGCTCCCTGAGCCTTCTGGGGCAGCACTATACCTGGCAATGTCTCTGGCAATTTCCTCATTGGGACAGTTGACAAAGACGATGGAGTGAGCACCAGAGCCACAGCTGCCGGTGAGGGCTGAGTGGAGCTGTAAACTAAGGGTCCTGAGCATGGAGTACATCAGAAAAGCTGTCAGGATCTACGTGGCAGAAAAGAAAAGCATGGGTCAATGCCTCTCAGCTACAGCAGAACAGAAACTGAGATCATTTTCTCATCCCCAGCCCCTATCACCACAGTAATTCCTTAGATCTGCATTGAGCTTCAGTGCTTAAATAAAGTTTTCATGCCTAGGTGTTTTCCTCTGCATTTTGTACATAAGAAAAATAATAGAGGGTCAGAAATTTCAAAAGAACAAAAACATGCTCAGAATCACATAGTTTTAATTGGTGAAGTCAGGATGTGGACTTAAGTCTGGATGACTTCAAATCCATTTCTCTTATACAAAACTGCTATTGCAGGTAATCCTAACTGGCACCCACTCAACAGCTGCCATCCTGTGGAGGTTATTCTGAATGATAAGTTCTTACCTCTACTGATGTTTAAGGGAGTCATTTCACCTGTATTCATTTGTATATGTACTGGGTGTTGTGTATTGTTGTTGTTGTTTGGTGCAAAAGGTAGGCTTGCCACCAGACCAGTTCTAAAACAATGCAACCTGTGCTACTGTGACCAAGGGCTGGGAGGACCAGGAGGCAGGCTCCGTTAGAGGGAGCAGGAACAGGCTTTGAAGAGAAGATGCCATATAGATGGGACCTGAAATAGTAAGTAGGATTATAAGAGAGGGGGACATTCTCAACATGATGTTGCTGTTGCTGTTAGGTGCTGTCGAGTTGTGTCCGACTCATAGTGACCCTCACAGAGTTTTTGATGGCTGATTGTTTCAGGATTGCTTTGGGAGTGGATTGCTACGTCTTTCTCCCATTTTGCATTGCAGGGGTTTGAGTCCAGGGCCTCAGAGGGCGCAGAGCAGCACTCTACCAACTGAGCTGAAAGTATGCACAATTTAAGAGGTATGAAATATCCAATCTGCGAGGGCCTTAGTGGGTGGGTGAGTATGAGGAGATTAGGAGAAAATGAGACTGGCTAGAATTATAAAGACAAGAGTCAGGCTAAGGAGTTTGGGTTTGGATTCATTTGACAGGTGCTTTTGGAGGTTTTTACGTAGGACAATATGATCAAGTAGAGTAACAAGAAAATAGGGAATAGGGAGTGACCAGAGAGCAGCAGTCTACTTAGAAAGTCATTTCAATGATCCAAGGCACTAATATCCTAAGCTAAGGTGACAGTGACCATGTGAAAGGAAACAACATTTGTGATATATTTTTCTCATTATTTTAACGGCAAACATTTAAAGTGAGAGAAAAGGAAGAAACTGGGGAACGCTTCCATTCCAGGGTTCTCTGCTTGGAAATACAATGGAGCCATTAAGACAGATGGAGGCAACTGTGAGGAGTCAGGCTGTGACTCAGCTGGGCTGAACAGAAGCTGCTTCTCCTGCCTCACCCTAGACCCTGGGCTCACATGCTTTGCTCAAATTGAGCCTCTGTTCTCCCCCTCATTTACATTATCACTTGGGCTGCTTAGCAGGGCTCAGAGTAGCAATTTTGTATCTTCAGCTTCAGTTTAACCACAGGCCTCTCTGGGTTGGGTTCTCATTCCCTTCCTCGACCTTCCACCAGTACCTCCAATTCAATTCACTACACTAATCCTCTGAATTAAACCAGTGACCATGCAAGAAAGAAAAGACCCAGGTTTCCAAGACAGCTTTTATTGTTATTTCTTTAATATCAACTCAATTAGACTGTAGGGAAAAATAAGGGAAGTGGAGGGCAGGATTTAAACACTAGCACCAGGACTGCTAGCTGCCTGTGGCCTCTGACAAGTTAATTCCTCTCCCTTCCACAAATCTCACCTAGAAAATGGAGATTATCACACTCATGCTTGTAATGGTGCTGACAAGACAGGAAAAGCAATCTGAAACCACTAACTGAACAGGAAGAGCTGTGCTTCATTCACTGTAACCCTAGCATGGCTTTTAGCACACAGTTGTTGTTGTTAGGTGCTGTCAAGTCAGTGTCTGACTCATGGCGACCCTACGTACAACAAGGGAAACATTATTGTCAGTGCTTCTCTGCTATTCATAGGTTTTCAGTGACAGATTGATTTTTGGGAGTGGGTCACCTGGTCCTTCTCCCACTAGCACACAGTAGGAACTAGGAATATACAAGTAAAATACAAGTGGATATACAAGTGAATAGTCAAGTAAAATATAATACACAAGTGAAATGCTGTTGCTAAGACTAAATAGCCTTGGAAAGTAAGTAGGGCTTTGGGTTCCCCCACTACCAGCAGTGCTTTTTCGCAGGGAAGTGGCATACTGGGACACTGTAAGACATCCAACAACACATCTCTAAGGAGGCTTCCAGCACACCTCTAAACAAAAGGAGCACTCATTGCTGGGTAGTTGGTCCACAAAGAAGAATGAATATGTTAAGATGACCAGAAGGGAGGAACCACCTGACAAACCTCCCTCTCAGCCAAAAGGGCCATTCCTGGAGAAGACCTGGGGCATTTCAGCCTGTAGGTATTAGTGGGACACAGAACTAATAGATTAAATGCAACTCACTTAGAATGTATTGTACATCTTAGATGAGCTCATAGTTACAAAACTAAGAGCTAAATGGGCCTGCAGTTCTGACCTAAGAGAAGTGATTTGTTTGAGGGGGAGCCACTTTATTTTATATTATTGAGATAGGGTCTTGTTAACCTGTGCAGGCTACCTCTGGCCTTGAATTCAGGATCCTCCTGCCTCAGCCTCCAGAGTAGCTAGGATTACAGGTGGACACCACAGTGCCTAGTCCTAAAACAACCCTGAATTCAACAGATGAGGCAAACCAAGGAAGAACAGACAGACACTCAGTGACAGAACCATCTTCCCTCCCAGAATGGCAGCCTTCCATTCTAGGTTCTATGGACTACAATAAGCATGACTAGGAATAGATATAGTAGGGCCATTTCAGCTTGACTTAATCCAGTGCTTCTCAACTCAGGGCAATTTTGCTCCCCAGGTGACACCTGGCAATGTTTGGAGACAAGTTTGACTGTCACAGATGGGGAGGAGATACTTTTGTCACCTAGTTGGTACAGACCAGGACTGCTACTAAATCTCCTGTTGTACCAATCAGACTGAAATACAGAGTTATTTCTAGATGCCTCCCCCACTGGACAGGAAGTCTTCATTCATTCATTTCTGTGTTCCTACCACCTCCCAGTCATGGAGTATGTGCTTGAAAAATGTTTGTGGACTACATCAACAACATTATTGGAAGCATGAAACGTCAGTTGGGACCTAACTCTAGATAACTGTATTTTCGAAAGTGACATTATTCAAACTCATAATTGATGGAAAAGGCACATATCACAATATTCTCTAACAGAAACATTTACTATGATGGGAAAACATTTACTATAATTATGAGAACGTAGAGTACAAATTTTAAAGAAATGCCTTTACATTATAAAGGCTTCATATTTAAGTCCTTTATACCTTTTCATATTTATGCCTGTTACTGTACACTTTTTCAAATTTTATTTTCTTGCAATATATATTTTTTCAGCTTTTATTAATAAATGTTGGTGGGCTACAGAATAATAAATCTTTTGTTATATCCATTATGCAAGTATTAAATCAATTTTGCTTATACATTCATCAACTTACACATTTTACATATCCATAAAAAAGTAGGAATTTTAATTAGTATGTAACAAAAATTGCATGCAATTATGGGTTATAATCTCATTTTTTCCTTTCCCCTATTTTCCCCATGTATTTATATAGTTGCATCATATATTTTGAGATTTTCCTCTTCCCCTTTACCCCACTACTTTACTTCCCTTTCCTTTTCCTCCTTCCCCAACCTCCACTTCCATCCACTGATTCCTTCCCCCTTCCTTCAACCTGTTTATATATTTCCTTCTTAGATAGGTATGCTTATTCATTTTTATATATCTGTATGTGTATAGATTTTTTTCTTCAAGTTAGATTTAGCTCCCACACATGAGAAAATATAGTATTTCTCTTTTTGGGACTGGGTTAGTTTGCTTAAGATGATGTTCTCCAGTTCCATCCATTTTGCTGCAAATAACATAATTCATTCTTTTTTTTTTCCCAAAATATTTTATGGATCTTTTTATTTCTTATTTCATCTGGCCTTTCTCCCATTTTTGCCGAGGTGTATACATAGACTTTGAGGAGTTATGGCTGATTTTACAGGTCTGTGACAAGGCAGAAGGGGCCTCACCTAATCCAGTGGCATTAAACTTCTAATCCTCCTAGTTTTATGGGATCTTTGTTGCTGTTGTTAGGTGCTATTGAGTCAGTCTGACTCATTGCCACCCTCATAGGGTTTCCAATGGCTGATTGTTTTTAGGACTGCTTTGGGAGTGGACTGCCATGTCCTTCTCCCATTTTTGTGGTGTTGGGGATCGAATGTGGATCCTCAGAGAGTGCACAGCAACAGTCTACCAACTGAGCTAAACCCCAACCCCAAGGAATCTTTAAACACTATGCAATCAAATGCAACATTTATCTATACATTTTCCTGGAATGAAAATTCAGGAAATGAAAACAACTCAAAGAAACTTATAGTGTCCAAAAATTAAAAGCCACTGATTTGTACCAACTTTCACAGATGAGGAAACAGTGGCCTAGAAAGGGTGCAGTCACTCCAAAAGTGATCAGCAGAGCTGAGCTAGAACCCTGGGCTTCTGACTCACTCCTACGGTACTTTCCACTCTCTCTACCACCAGTGGAAATTCTCTATTCTTACTTCCACCATTAACATTTTAAGATATTTCAGAGATGAGAAAATACAGCCCCTAGAAAATTGTAGAAAAATAAAGATGGTAACTGCAATAGGGAGAAGAAAAGAATCTGTCATGACACAGTTAAGAATTCCCCAGCAGACACCCCTTCCCCTCCCCCACTCTAGGAATGAAACAGCTCAGTCACTACAGTCCCCAAGAGGCAAAAGAGGTGCTGTTAACTCAGAATCACCCTACAGTCTTCAGGACATGAGCAGTGCTTCCAAGGATCTTGTAGCTCACTCCCTTACCTCCCTGCCCTCAGCTCAAAACCCTAAAAGCAGTGAAGAGAAAACCACCTTCTTCCTTTCACTCCTTCTTCCTTAGCCCCCAGGTAGGAGGTTAAAGGGTGAGGGTGAACTGGCAGCATTATAGACTAGGACACTCACCAGGAGGCATATAAGGGCAGAGAGCCGAGAGGGGCCTGGGAGAGGGCACCGTGATCCCAGCCTGTCCATGGCGTCACTGGTAATTTAGCACAAGGTGGTGGCAGTAAATTACAGCCTCCAGCCAGATGCCGCTAGTGGGCGGGCACTGAGGGCCTTAACTGCCCTCTCCTCCCACAGTGCTGAGCCTGCCCAGCTCCTCCCCTCCCCAGCCAGGCTGGCCAGAAGGCACAGCCAGCAGCTGGCAAGGGAGGTGTTTTCACTGGGCACGCCTGTCTTTTGAAACTCACAACCATTCTCAGACCTACAACTCTTGCAAAAATATATGCTATTTTCTCTTCCCATTCAAACAAACAAAAAATCATGTAATCCCCAGAGATGGACAGATAAAGGCAAAAGCCTTTGTTAGAATACAAAACCTTCAGAAACCACAACACACAAACACAAAGACAAAACTCTTCTCCGAAGAGGCTCAATCCACCAACAAAAACAAGTGAAGCACAAATTTGCTCCTGTCTGTCTCCTGCATTGCCCTTCCTCCTAGGATCTCCCTTCTAATCCTCCTTGGCTTTAGAACACTCTTGCTCCCTATTACTTTCCCTCAGTAGGCATGAGGCCTTTGTAGGCCGGCTGCATCACGCAGCCTTTCCCAGAGTTAACCCAAGAATCCTCTTCTAAGGTACATTACACTCATTTATGTTGAAGTATTGAGCATAACATTACGGGAGCTGCAAATGAGAAGAGCAGCAAGCCGATGGCTGAGAGTTGTGCAAGAATGTAGAGTCCACTGTTGCTAGCATTTCCAAATGTTTAATCCTGCCTTTCAATGGGAAATATCTTAATTTAGAAACGATGACAACTCCAAATCAGGTGCACTGGCGCATGACTGCAATCCCAGTGACTTAGGAGACAGAGGCAGGAGGATCACAAGTTTAAGACCAGAGGCAGCCTGCATAATTTAGCAATACCTTGTCTCAAAATAAAAAATAAGCCAGGTGCGGTCCCTCACCCCTGTAATCTCAGCCACTCAGTAGGCGGAGGCAGGAGGATGGCAGGTTGGAGACCAGAGGCTACCTGTGTAATTTAAGATCTTGTCTCAAGATAAAAAATAAGAAATGGGCTAGGGATGCAGCCCAGTGATAGAATACTTGCAAAGTATGTGTGCGGCCCTGTCTTCAACCTCCAAGTATTACAAAAATAAATAAATAAAAATGACAACTCCAGACATAGGGAAGGAAACTTAGTGCACAAGGGCACAGATTAAACTGTTAAAGAACTGTTTTATATCTTGATTGTTCTGGTGGCAGATACACAAATGGTAAAAAAATTCAACGAACTATAAACAGGTGGATTTTGTATGTAAATAATATCTCAAACATGAAGGAGAAATGCTAGAAACAAATTGTGAATTGTTTACCTGGGCAAGTAAGCAAATCCTATCTGTTAACCAAATATGACCCACAGACCGCTAGTTCACAGCTCTATATACTGTAATTACCTGTTCCCGTATCTGTTTCACTCCTTGGGACTATACATTCAAGACCTAGCAAAGTGTCTGACAAAGTAGTTAGTTAATCACATGCTTACGTTGTTGGCTTTACAGACTCATGAGTTTTTTCCTTTTTTGGCATTTTTTGGGACAGAGGCTCACTGTGCAGCCCAAACTGGCCTGGAACTTATGTTGGTCCTCCTGCCTCAGCCACCTAAGTGCTGGAATTACATGCACTACCACACCAGGAGGTTACGCAAGTTTCTTAACCTGAAGGTTTTGTTTTTTGTTTTTGGTGGTGGGGGTGGTGTTAAAGAAAGGGCTAATACTCCCTTCATAGGTCTGAAGTGAAAATTAACAAAAGATGACTACTATTCAGTGCTCTATAAAACGTATGTCCACATCATCATTTCAAGAAGTATTCTCATGACAACTACAAACGTCTATTTGTGGTTGAAAAACTTATTATCTGTAGAAAATTTATGATCAGAGAAAATGAAATTGAATAGACCTAAGAAAACCTTTTGGGCTAGGGTTTAGCTCAGTTGGTACAGTGCTGCTCTGCATTTTCTGAGGATCTAGGTTCAATCCCCAGCACCACAAAAATGAGAGCAGGATGTGGCAGTTCACTCCCAGAACAATCCCAAAACAATGAGCCATTGAAAATCCTGAGGGTTGCTATGAGTTAGACCCAACTCAATGCCACCTAAGAAGAAGAAACTCTTTATATTAGACCGACATGGTGATGCATGCCTGTAATCCTAGCACCCTGGAGGCTGAGGCAGGAGGATCAACGTGACTTTAAGGCCAGCCTGGGCTAGGCTACACAGCAAGTTCCAGGCCGGCTTAGGCTGTACTGTGAGACTATGTCTTCTTTAAAGGCATGCAGCAATTTACTAAAATCTCTTTTAAAAGCCAAACTTTGATCCAGGGAAGGATCCATATCAATTGCATCATCAATAAATTGTGAGACCTGGCAATAAGATGGCATTTGGTTTCCTTGGCTTTATCTTTACCTCTGGTTTCAGGGACTAGTCTTCTTCATCTATGGATATAGTTTCCCTCCATTACCACCACCAATTGAAACTTGAATAGCTCATTATTTTCACTTTCCTTGATAACAACGAATGCTAAAGCCATCTGCTTCACAGGCTCTATGACTCTTTCAATTGCTTCATCAGTTCTAGGGAAACATGAATAGTCAATCATTCACAGCATCCTCCCAAAGTTTCCATCCAAGCTATATTAAGAATGGCCAGTTTTACATCATCCATCACCTCTTTCCTCCCTACTAAAGCACCAGTAATGTAGTAATGTTACCATGTTTGTTTTAAAGGAAGGTGACAGGTTTTTTCCAACGCAGCCAACAAAGTCATCAAACTTTTGCTTGGCTACCTCCTGAATGCTTCAATTATACTATAGGGCAAAGACTGGAGAAAGATAGTGCCTTTGGAGGAAAGAAACACAATACCAACATTACAAAGAGAAAAGAATGAGTCCACAGGGAGGCTTTTTTTTCTTTATCTTTTCTCAAAAGACAAATAAAATAGAGTCTTTGTAAAGGGGCAGGTTGTTTTGTTTTTTGTTTTCTGGTGGTAGTGGTTGTTTTAAATCATTTTGCCACCTGAGGTACTGAAACAAAAAAGGGAAATTCTGTCCTTAGTTTCTTCTAAGCTTTCTGGGAGTTTTGTCTACAGGGAGGCACGCATTTCGAAAGCAGGCTCATCTCCTTGGTATTGAGAACCTGCTGAGACATACAGCTTCTAGCTCTGATCACTCCCTCAATTGCTTGGAATACTTGGAAGCCAACTCAGCATTCAATGATTCTTCTTTCCCCGTCAACCTTGTATTTCGCAGACCGCAGCAGTGCCTTCTTTTAAACTTCTCAAACCATCTCTTGCTCGTACCTGGATTGCCCTGACCACTGGTTTCCACCACAAGCCTACAAACACGCTTGGCCTGGTTGCAAATGCCCTTTGGAGCCGCAGGCCACCTGACTACAAGCTGCTCCTCTACGCAAAAGGTTAGCGCAGTCCCCATCTGGAGGTTTACATCACCGGGTGTTTACGTCACAGCACCTTGGAGCGGACGGACGGAACTTTCTCCATGCTGGCCCACACGGCCCTCTCGTTTCTCTTAATCAGGCGTAGGGCTGCCTCACCGACGCCTATAAAGGCGCCCCACGGCCGTGTCACTCACGCCTTCTTCCAGTCCTCGAGAATTTTAGCCCTTTCTTCCGGAAGCAGGAGGCTCCACCTCCCCTTGATGGGCGTCTAGCCTGGGATCTGGGTTCCTCCACGGCCTCCGCTCCACCTGGGATAGCCTCAGCCGTGCCCCAGCCTTGGCGGCCTCCAAAAGCCCGGTGTGGGAGCCGGGAAGCCATCCTGAGGCCCTTTAACTGGACGTCCTCATCCTCTCCGCTCCGCTTGCCGAACATCTGGAAAGGGCTCACTTCCGTCTGTCACCAAGCTAACTGGAAAGCCGAACGCACGACCAACAGAGCACACTCAGAGAGGACGCCAGACCGAGACCCGCCACCATTGGCAACCTTTGACTCTACCCGAAGGAACTCCCTCTCGCGAGACTTGGAGAAACCGAAAGGGAGGCTGTGCCCAGAAAATCTCGCGAGACTTGGAGAAGCGCACCCCGGGAATCTCATGGGTGGGCGGGCAGAAGCTGGCAAGATGGCGGCGCAGGCGCTGGCGCTGCTGAGGGAGGTGGCGCGACTGGAAGCGCCGCTGGAGGAGCTGCGTGCGCTGCAGTCCGTGGTCCAGGCTGTACCGCTCAGCGAGCTTCGAGAGCAAGCGGCGGAGTTGCGCCTTGGCCCGCTTTTCTCCCTGCTTAACGAGAACCATGGGTGAGTGAACCTTGGGGCTTTAGCAGGGATGAAGGTTCCCCCATGTATGGAGATGCGGGTGGGTGGGCGCGACAGGAGTGATTTTTCCCTGTCGCAGGGAACTTGCAGAGAGGGTGCGACCCTGGGCTGAGAATCAAGAATGTGGTTCAATCCAGCCTCTCAGGGGTGCCACTGAGCGTGTTTTTTCTGGTCGCCTGGCCTTACTGTCTTGCGTATGAAGTTGGAGGAGAAAAGCAAGGTTGCCTGCCTGCAAAAACTCCACAAGCTTGTGTGCACGTTCTTGACTTTTCTCCTCCTTTCAGAAGGGTACTATGGCAAGTTCCATCAGCATTTTAAATCCACACACCTTTTAATTTCAATAATTGTGCTTTTACAGGAATATAAGAAGGCAGGTATCTCGCATAAAATGTACTGCATACGGAGGAATGTTCATAACAGGTGATATGTGATAGCAAAACAATCTAGAAACAACTTAATAACCATTAAAAAAGTATTACAGACAAGTTATATATTACTATGTAATGCACCACTATTAAAATATCAAGATAGTTCTGTATGATGTGGATATGGAAAGATCTGTGTTGTTGAATGACAAAAGGAAATCGGAGCTTATGACCCTACTATATGTAAATTTTAAAAATAATTACACAAAGTCTTGAATAACTTGTCTGAGATTATCTGCAGAAATACAGCTAGGTGCCATGGAGTGGGATACTTCTCCACTCTAAGTACAACAGAATGAAACACTATCCAGCACTATGTCATGCACATGCTCTTTTTATGTTTAAGGCCATTGTTGCAGCCACTATGTTCCTTCTCATTTTGAGTCATGCCACATCAAGCAAAAGGAGGTCCCAGAGGCTTTACTCCATTCCTGTCATTAGGGTTGACTTATTACTTTGAGGAGGCAACTCTTCCCCAGTCATTTCTTGAATCCCTTCCAGCCTAGGAGGGTCATTTTCTGGCACTATATCTGACAGTATTTCTCTACTGTTCATAGGGTTTTCAATGGCTAATTGTTTTTGGAGTGGGCTGCCGGGTCTTTCTTCCTAGTCTGTCTTAGGCTGGAAGTTCAGCTAATACCTATTCACCGTGAGTGGTCCTGCTAGTATCTGAAATACCAGTGGCATAAATACAGAAGCCCCCATGGCACAAGCAGAGATGTAATAGATACTGTTAGTAAGGAATGGAAGTTAAAATGTTAAGGCAGCAATGTTTTCCTTTGATTTAATCCACATCCATAGTGTTCCGTTAAAACACTTTGTGTTTGATAATTTAATCATTTAAAGGAATTTTAAAATGTTTGTGATCCAAAATTTAGAAGTGGCCTTTATGCTTGAAAAGATAATGAACTGCTCTCTCAACACTGATTTCAGAGAACTTCCTTGGCTCTGACTTAAGATTCCTGTCTTTTTCATTTTTTTCCTTCACTAAATTGCCACAGTCCAGCTCCCGCAGGATTCAGGGGTCCTGAAGGCAGGTAGGGAGTCGGTGATGGGAGACAGAAACACAGCAACTCGGAGGCAGTGTGATTCTGTTCTGTTTATTGAAGAACAGTCAAGAGTTTTTATACTTTCTTTTTTAGCTAACAATTATACTTTATGGTTACAAGAATAGAATATGCTGAGAGTCACACAGATGAATGATTATGATAAAACATCAGTTTCCTTAGAAAGCTCAGCATGAACTTCTGATTGTCCTGGGTTAATCGCCCAGGTGTTTTAAGTAAGAGATAGAAAATCTACTTTAAGAATTTAAAACCTAAGAGCTATAATTTTAAGTGAGCAACATTTTTTATAATATCTATTGATACCCCGTGGGCTGGGATTTAGCTCAGTTGGTAGAGCGCTGTGCTGCAGTGTCTGAGGTCCTGAGTTCAATTCCCAGCACCGCAAAAATGGGAGAAGGACCTGGCAATCCATTCCCAAGGCAATCCCGAAATAGTCAGCCATTGAAAACCCTGTGAGGGTCGCTATGAGTCAGATACCGACTTGATGGCACCTAAACAACAACAACAACATTGATACCCGGTAGAATGGCTTTCTTTTCCTCCTTGGACTTAATGCACCATGGTGTTCCTGATCTTGCTAAGCGTTCCATGAGCGTCAAACAGCTGCATGGAACGTGTACTCCATCCTTATTCACCATCCTGATACCATCTTCATTATATGCCCCAGTGTATGGTAGGGGAAGATCAGGTACTCTCTGCATACCTTGATCCCAAGGTGGATACCATAATCTTCCTCTAATCAGAGAAGCAACATAAGGAGGCCCTTGTCCCGTGGGAACAGGCCTATGTATCCTTTTGGATGGCTGCACTAATTTCTTTAGCTAATACAGGCAGGGGCACTTCAGTCCAGGTGGGGGCTAGTAACTCAGCTTGTAGTAATTGAAGCATAAATTGCTTAAGACTTGAGTTCCCAGGTGGAAATTGCTGACCAGCTTTAACTAGAATATTGTCCACACAACCCTTACAACTGGTGGTCGTTACCTCAGATTCATTTACAAATTCCCCACATGGTGTAATTCTTTCAGCATCTGTTTCATTAGAATTTAATGCAATATTATGAGCATTAATCCTAGACATGAAGTAATTATGTACATAATAATTAGAAACAGTAATCCTATTCCCAGAAAACAAAAAAGCACATGTTCCTTTTCCCCATCCCTGTCCATTTCTTGGAAGATGAGTTCCTTGAACCCTTCTTCCCCATATCCGGACCTTGTCAGACAACATGGTTAGAAATGGCCATGGGATTAAATCTGTTAATTACCATTATTCAGATCTACCTATGAAATAGCTCTTATTTGTTCACTCTTTAATTTAGGCTCTCATTCTCCCACTTGCTAGTGTTTGACACTGGTTTCATTACCTCTAACAGCAACTAACAACAGGCTTCTTTTCCTAGCTAATCTTTTCCACCCTACTGCAACCACAGTGAACTTCTCAGGTCATTTGGCTCAAATTTTTTCTATGGTTTTTCTTGCCTACAGTGTGAAATGACAACTTAGTCTGTTATGTGGGCCCTTTCCAGTATATTTCCACTCTATTTTTCCAGCCTTATCTTTTTCCAGCCTCATCTTTTCCACCTACTGTGTTACACCACTGATGTTCCCTAGAGTATGGCTTGCACTTTATTACCTTTATTCATACCACTCCTTCAAACTGAAATACCCCTTCCCACCATAGTCTGTCTACCTTTTAAGGCCCAACTAACATGCCATCCCTTCCAAAATGTCTGTTACACCAGTTGCAAGTGACTGTGCCTCAGAGGTCCTGAAGGACACATCATCATTACTTCTGTTAATGATACTTGACACCATTGCCTGTTAGTTCGGTGTATGTTTCTAGTTTGTAAGTTCTTTGAAGGTGGGGGCCAGTTCAGCTCTGCATCTCCCTAGGGCATAATATGTAATACAATATATGCCAGATAAAGTTGAGACTTAGAGAGGTTACCTAATCCAATTTCTTCATATTATAAAGAGACTTTCAAAGGTCATGTTACAGGTTGGCAACAGAGATAAGAAAGGAACTGAAGTGACTGGGGTTTGAGAAATAAAGTCAGTGGGAAACATAATTTGCTAAATGATGGAGTCATGTTCTAGGAGGCAGTTTTAGTGGAAATTTAAAGTCAGAGCAATTCAGAACTGGTTATATAGACAATTTATAGGAGTGATTCTTCTCTGGATAAGATTCTGGCAGTCTCCACATCTTGCTATTCTGGCTACACCACATAGATTACAATATTGAGTTGAGTTCTGTTCTTATAGATACAAATCTACGCTCTTCACAGGATGTTTTGTGAGAGAGGTTAAGTTTTAAGATTACTGATTTATAACATGGAAGTCAAACAATACTGATTGTAAGTTATTAACTCTTTGGCTTCTTGGTAGCAAAGAGCCACATAGGGCCTGAAATTTGTACAGTGTACCATTTAACCCACTACTGCTTAAAAAAAAAAAAGAGCTTATTGAGGTATAATTTACATACAGTAAACTGCGTATAACAAAATATATAATTTGACAAATTTCACACACACACATACACATATATACATCCATGAAACTATCACCATAATCAAGACAGTGAACATACCTTTCACTCCTACAAGTTTCTTCATGTCCCTTGTAATCCCTCCTCACCTCAACCAGGCAACCACTGATCTATTGTATATCACTGTAGATGAATTTGCTCATTTGAATTTGCTGGATTTTTGTCTGATGTCATGGGAGAAGTGTTATATACATGGAGTCATGCAGTATGTACTCTTGTTTGGTACGTTTTATATAACTATTTTGAAATATATCCATGTATTGTGGATAGGCGCTGGGATTTAGCTCAGTTGGTAGAGTGCTGTGCTGCAGTCACTGAGGTCTGGAGTTCAATTCCAGCACCGCAAAAATGGGAGAAGGACCTGGCAATCCACTCCCAAGGCAATCCCGAAACAGCCAATGAAAACCCCATGAGGGTCGCTATGAGATGGATACCGACTCGATGGCATCTAACAACAACAACAACAACGTCGTAAATAATTCATTCCTTTTCATTGCTGAGTAGTAGTCCATTGTATGGATGTGCCCCAATTTGTTTATCCCTTACCCTGTTGATGAACATTTGAGTTGTTTTCTGTTGGGGGTTACTATAAATAACATTGCTATGAACACTCATGTGCAAATCTTTGCATAGTAATACTCTGTCCTTTCTCTTTGAGTAAATAGCTAGGGATAGAATGGCCAGATAGTGTGGTGAATACGTGTTTAAGTTTTTAAGAAACTGCCAAATTGTTTTCTAAAATGATTGTATCATTTTAGATTCCTACCAGCAATGCATGAGACTGGATTTGTCATATGTAGATGTAAATATAAAACCTAAAACTATAAAACTTCCAATAGAAAACATAGATAAAGCTTTTTGTTACCTTGGGTTTAATGGATGTCTTTGATGTGATACCAAAAGCATGTTTCATAAAAGAGCAAGGTGATAAATTGGATTTCATCTAAAATAAACATTCTGCTTTTCAAAGGTCACAGTTAAAAGAGAATGAAAGCACACATACAGTAGAGTAAAATCTTTATCGATCTGATATAGGACTTGTATTCAGAATCTATAAGGAACTCTTTTTAAGATTCGATTACAAGCCAGATGCAGTGGTGCATGCCGGTAATCCCAGTGACTCAGGAGGCAGAAGCAGGAGGATTGCAATATCCAGACCAGAGGTACTCTGTGTAATTTAGTGAGACCTTGTCTCAAAAAGTAAAAAAAAAATGGGCTGAGGGTGCAGCTCAGTCGTACAGCATTTGCAAAGCGTGCAGGTGCAAGGCTCTGGGTTCAACCCCCAGTACTACCCAAAAAAAAGAAAAAAAAAAGGATTTGATAACAAGAAATAAAATTACCCAATTAAAAATTGGGCAAAAGATTTGAACAAGAAGATACATAGATGGCAGATAAGCACATGAAGAGTCATCTTATCATTAGTCATTGGGGAAACACATTAAAATCACTGTAAGATTTTACTACACATTTGTTAGAATGGCTAAAGTGAAGAGATGAATGGCTAAACAAAATGTGATAGTACATACAATGGGATATGCATATCTTTAAAAAGGAAGGAAATTCTGACAGATGAACTTTGAAGGCATTATACTCAGTAAAACAAGTGGACAGAAAAGAGAAACTATTACATGATTCTACTTAAATGAGATATCTGGAATACTCAAATTTAGAAAGGCAGAAAATAGAATGGTAGTTTCTAGGAGCTGGGGGAAAGGGGAATGGGAGTGTCCAGTAGATACAGTATTTCAGGTTCGGAAGTAAAAACGTTCTGGAGGTGGATGGTGATGGTTGCACAACAATATGAATGTATTTATCGCCATCGAACTGTACATTTATGAGTTGTTAAAATGGGTGAATTTTATGTTACATATAATCACAATTTTTTTTTTCTTTTTGAAACGGGACCTCACTATTTTGCCCAGGCTAGCCTCAAACTCCTAGGCCCAAGCTATCCCCCTCCCTCAGCCTCCCAAGTAGCTGGGACTGTACGCATGCACCACCTTACCTGACTTTAATAACATTTTTTTTTTCAAAAGGAAAAGAAACTCATGCCCAGAAACACTCACTCTCTATTTATCCTTATCCCTCTCCCCCTAGCCCCTGTTAACCAAGAATCTACTTTCTATCTTTATGGATTTGTCTAATCTAGACATTTCATATAAGTAGAATCTTCATCATAAAGAAGCCTTTTGTGTGTAGCTTCTTTGCATGATACTTTCAAGGTTTGTGTTGTAGAAAGTATGAGTACTTCCTCTCATTAGTGACTAAATGGAATACATGGTATGACTATACCACATTGTATTTATTCATTCTTCAGTTGGTGGACACTTGGGTTGTTTCCATTACCATGAACAGTTGTGTACATATTTTTATATAAATGTGTTTTCAGTTATTTTGGGTGTAAAAACACTCTTCATTACTCCTTTAGACCCAGTTATACAAGGTAGAATCCATAAGTTAAAAGACTATATATTTTTTAAAGTTTTTGGTTTGTATTCCTTAGTCATTGTCTAAAAAAGTTGTACTAGTTTGATTATATACTCCTATTAGCCCATTATTTGTCCTGTCTATTAAAAGATAAGGAAGAGCGGGCACCATGGTGCACACCTATAATCCCAACTCTGCAACTCAGGAAGCAGAGGCAGGAGGATTGTGAGTTCAGGGTTAGAGGCAGCCTGTGCAACTTAGGGAGACCCTGTTTCAAGAAGGGTTGAGGGTGCAGCTCAGTGGTAGAGTGCTTGCCTAGCATTCATGAGGCCCAAGGTTCAACCCCTGAGTACTGTCCCCCTACAAAAAAAGAGAGAGAGAGAGAAGAAAATTGTTCTTGAAACAGAATCTGTATCTGCAACTGGTAGTCATCAAGTTCTGATTGATTTACCTTTTCCGTGACTTTTATAGCTTTTCACTCTTCTCCATCTCCACTGCTACTCCCACAGGGTCACTTCTTCATCACCTTGCACGTTAACTGCCTTCTAGTTGAAAAATCTTTCTCTAATACTGATGCAGAGTGATTTCTTTTTGCTTTTCTCTTCTTCTTTTCTTTTTGCTTTTCTCTTTTTCCTTTCTTTCTTTTTTTCTTTTTCTTTTCTCTTCTCCTCTTTCTTTCTTTCTCTCTGTCTGTCTGTCTGTCTTTCTTTCTTTTTTGATGCTGGGAATTGAACCGATGGCTTTGCATATACCAAGCATGTAATCTACCACTGAGCTACATCCCTAGCTCCAAAGTGATTTTTATAAGTCACAACTCATTGTGTTACTTTTCTCTTCAAAGCCACTTCAAGGCTTACCATTGCATTTTTGGAAAATACCTAAATTCCAAGCATGGCATAAAAGACCTCACAGAATCTGGTCTCTGTGCCTCTTTCAGGTCTCACTTCCACCATTCATCTCACCCTATTGCCCACCTCCCCCTTGCTGACCCAGTCATACCAATTTCCATAGGATTCCTTGAAAGGATTAACACTATGTCTTACTCCTCTGTGCTTTCTCAGGTGCCACCACGCCCTCTGCCTGGAACAACTTTTTTTCTAGATCATTCTTTCTTTTTTCTTTTTTATTTTTTGGCAATACAGGGGGTGTTGAACCCAGGGCCTTATGGATGCTAGGCAAGTGCTCCACCACTGAGCTGCACCCCTAGCCTTTTTTTTTTTTTTTTTTTTTTTTGAGATAGAGTCTCCCTAAATTATGCAGGCTGTCTCTGTCCTCAAATTCGAGATCCTTCTGCTTCAACCTCCCAAGTCACTGGGGTTACAGGTGTGCACCACAGCACACAGCCTACTTTTTCTTAAAACTTAGTTCAGGTATTACGCCTCTGATAGGACTTCATACTATACCTCATGTTCTTTTCTGCACTCCCATAACTCTGGCCCTAACCCATAGCATTTATCTGGATTATTATTGGTACTTATTTTTCTGTATCTTCCATTAGACTGAGGTCTTTGAGACTAGAGGATGTGTATTGTCCTTCTTTTTAGGCCCCACCCAGGCAGGGCAGATAATAGATACATCACAAATGTTTAATGAGTGACTAGAAGTTGTTTTGTTGTTGTTGTTGTGTCTTTGTGGAGAAAATCCCCATTGAGCCAAACTTTAGCCATCAGGTTGTTGCCTCTAATCTAATAAGACATGAGCTAATGAAATCTGTGGAATCTCTTTTAGGGAACAGACTACATTATGCGTGTCTATTCTAGAGAGATTGCTTCAAGCTGTGGAGCCAGTTCATGTGGCCAGGAACCTCAGAGTTGACCTACAGAGGGGACTGACTCACCCTGATGATTCTGTAAAAATCCTCACTCTGTCCCAGGTATGAAATTTTACTAGCACATACAAAAAGGAACTAACATTGATCACCTACTTTGGGCCAGGTTTGGTGCTGGGTACCATTCTCTCTGTTCCTGGGGTGTGTCTAGTCTATTCTCTTGTGCCCAGGTAACTATAACCAGGGAATACAAATTGAAATAAAACATTCTACTACGTAATATCTCAATCATTGACTTATCAAGTACTAACTAAATTCTTTTGACCTGCGAGGTATTGTACCATATGCCATTGCAATTACCAAGATAAATCTACTTTTTTCTTCAAGGAACTTCTAGTGTAGACAAAAAGATTCTTAGGTGTTGAAATAGCTGCTATGTCATGGTAGGTCCTGTTGATGTGGCATGAATTAAGTACTAGTGTAAAGGGCATTAAGCCAACAAACTAAGACAATAATTCTTATCCTGGCAACCAAAGCATCCTACTCTTTGAATGAAGAGCTACCACTAAGGATTATCTTGTTGAAACATTAGAAACTAAGAAATTAGTTACCTGGCAGATACTCTACTGCTTTTCCTTTTCTTTTCTAAGGTGTTTGTTCAGTAAAAAGGGGAAAGATATCAATTTATTCCTTGACAATATATGTGCCAGACACTGTATTAGATACTTTGCTTATTTAGTCTCATTAGGTCTTCATAACTACCCTAGAATTAACTATTGTATTCCCATTTTATAAATTAAAAATTAGGCTCAAAGAAGTTACTTAATTTGTTGAAGGTCAATGCAACTATAAGGTGCCATAACTAGGATTTGTATTTGTATTTGTATTATTTTCACTCACTGACCTATCTCCACTCTTTACTCACTTCTATTTATTTTTTCTTTCCACTTAAAGATGTAACTGTATACTAGGTATGTTTATCTTTAATGAATTTGGCTCATTGTAAATTTTTAGTGTCTTGTCTAATAGCTGAAATCACTAACTTCTAGAGTAATTGAACACAGAGGATATTTGAACATCATATGGACACATGTTGCTCTACATTGGTGGAGTCTCTGATTTCTTTTTCTTTTAGGTTGGAAGAATTGTTGAAAATTCTGATGCTGTTACTGAGATTCTAAATAATGCTGAACTACTAAAACAAATTGTTTATTGCATTGGTGGAGAGAATCTATCGGTAGCTAAAGCGGTAAGTTTGCTAGAACCATCAACTAAAATTGCAGAGACATTAGCGTTCTAAAGTCAGAAAAGCCCTACTGAATTGAGAGGTGAAGGTTTAGAATGGATATTTGTTGGCTGGGCATGGTGTCTCAGGCATGTAATCCCAGCAATTCAGGAGGTAGATGCAGGAGGATTGCAAGTTCAAAGCCAGAGGCAGTCTATGTAACTTAGTGAGACCCTCTCTCAAGATAAAAAATAAAAAATGGTCTGGGTGGTAGCCAAGTGGTAGAGTACTTGCAAAATATGTGCGAGGGCCTGGGTTCAACCCCAAGTGCCACAAAAAAACAAACAAAAAGGAATGGCTGACTTCTGCAATTAAATTTTTAACCTTGTGTAGATGGTGCCAAATAAAAAAGTGGTTATCAAATAAATAGCAGTGATTTCCTTCTATTTTCTAGGGTACATGTATCTGCATTATATGTTGGGCTTACATTGAGTCGCTTGATCTTCTCTAGTTATTAATAACAGTAGCTAAAATATAGTGAATGCTCATCGGATGAGTGCATTTATACACTTAATTTTCACATCAGCCTTAGGAAGTAGATAACAATATTCTGTATTTTTGTGACTTAAGAGAATTTTTTCTTTCCTTATAAGGCTATCAAATCCCTGTCAAGAATATCACTAACCCAAGCTGGACTGGAAGCTTTGTTTGAAAGCAATTTGCTGGATGATTTGAAAAATGTAATGAAAACAAATGACATTGTTCGGTACAGAGTATATGAGGTAAGACTAAAAGCATATTTTCTGATGCTTACAAAGCAGAATACAGTAAATTTACAATGAAAGGTAAGATGGCTCATTTAATACGCATTTGTTGTTGTTGTTGGTAGGTGCCGTCAAGTCGGTATCTGACTCATAGCGACCCTCTGTACAACAGGGGAAACAGTATTGTCAGTGCTTCTCTGCTGTTCTTAGGGTTTTCAATGGCAGATTGATTTTTGGGAGGGGCTTGCCAGGTCCTTCTCCCAAGCCTGCAGCACCTGGTGTTCCCGGTGGTCTCCCATCCAGGTACTAACCAGGCCCGACCCTGCTTAGCTTCCGAGATCTGACGGGATCAGATTCCACAGGGCTACGGCTGCAGGCTAAATTGTTGTTGTTGTTAGGTGCCGACAAGTCAGTATCCGACTCATAGCAACCCTCATAGAGTTTTCAATGGCTGACTGTTTTGGGATTGCCAGGCCCTTCTCCCACTTTTGCGGTGCTGGGAATTGAACTCAGGACCTCAGAGACTGCAGCGCAGTGCTCTACCAACTGAGTCAAATCCCAGCTTAATATGCATTTAGCAAGTGGATAATCTGTATTAGGCCCAGTGTGAGGTACAAGAGATACAGGGATGTGTTCCCAGCCCTGTATGCAGGATAGGCATAAAAAACACAGTGTAAAATAAGTTCTATGTTAGAGGAAATACCATTGAAACCAAGCTGAAAAAAGTAGAACTGGAAGTGTAAGAAGAAATATTATTTCCACCAGGCCCCTGATACTCATCCTCAGATTGAATTCCTGATCTACCCCATCTACTCCATGCCCCCAATAAAAAGATAGTAGCAATAAACTGGCCTGGTGGCCTTGTCTCAAAGTCCACATGGTCAAGTATCATGTTAGCCTTTGAACTCTTTTGTCCTGAGAGGTTGAACCCAGGGCCTCACACACACTAGAGTAGTGTTCTATCATTGAACTGCACTCCCAGTCCCTTTATTTATTTTATTTTGAGACAGGGTCTCACTAAGTTGTACAGCCTGCCTGGGGCCTCAAACTTGCGGTCCTCTTGCCTCAAGTAGCTGGGATTACCAGCATGTCCCACGGTACCCATTCAGCTCATTCTTTATAAAACCTTATCCTCCCTGCCACACATCCATTCAGTCATAACATTGTGTTGATTTTACTTAAACTTGTGCATTTCTCTTCATCAGCATAGCCACCATCACCTTAGATCAACCTACCAGGGTCACTTACCTGGGCTACTGTATTTGCATCCAGCTCGGTCTCCGCTCGTCCATTTTTGTCAGTGCTAGTCTATCTTTTATGCATTCAGAGTGATTGTTGTTGTTCAGCGCCATCAAATTGGATACCACTCATAGTGACCCTAAGTACAGCAGAACAAAACTCTACCCAACACTGTGCCATGTACATGATCTTGTTATGTTTGAGCCCATTGTTCCAGCCACTATGTTTGTTCTCATTTTGAGTCTTGCCACATCAGTCAAAGGAGGTACCAGGGGCTTTGCTCCATTCTAGTCTTTAAGGTCAGCTCTACTTTGAGGAGGCAACTCTTCCTCAGTCATTTCCTTTTTTTTTTTTTTTTTTTTTTTTTTTGTACTAGGGGTTGAACCAGGGCCTCACGCTTGCATGCTTTGCAAGTACTGGACCACTGAGCTGCACCCTCAGCCCATTTTTTAGTTTTTGAGAAAGGGTCCTGCTAAGTTACGCAGACTGCCTTTGGTCTCGAACTTGCGATCCTCCTGCCTCCGCCACCTCCTCCCCCGAGCCTCGGGGATTACAGGCGTGCCCCACCACACCTGGCTTCCCAGTCATTTCTTAAATGCTTTATAGCCTGGAGGGCTCATTGTCAGACACCATATCTGACAGTGCTTCTCTGCTATTCATAGGGTTTTCAATGGCTAATTGTTTCTGGAGTGGGCTTCCAGGTCCTTCTCCCTAGTCTGTCTCATTCTGGAAGCTCAGCTGAAACCTGTTGGTATCTGAAATACTGGTGGCATAGCTTTCAGCATTACAGCAACATACAAGCCCCCACAGGATGACAAGCTGACCCCACAGGATGTAGGGGTCAAAATGATTAGATTTTCAAATTATTCTTTAAATCAACAGATAAATTCTATGTATTTGTCATGTATGGCATGATGTTTTAAAGTCTAAGAATGATCTTTTAAAAATCCATATCTAATTCTGTCACTTTTCTCCTTGTGTCTCAGTTCCTTATGTCTCTGAATAATCCCTTAGAATGTACTTGTTGAATAAAGAGCTAATTGACAGAATGTGCAAATGAATTTTGTTCTTTTTCTGATAGTGCTTGGGATCAAGGCCTTGTACATGACAGGCAAGAGTTCTACCACCGAGCTACACCCCCACCCCATGAATGAATGTCTTTTATGATCTCTTTGTTGTTACTGATTCAAGTTTTATACCCTGAGTGATGATTTTTTTGGGGAAAAGTATAGATATAATTAAATATTTCTTTGCCAGAGTAATGTCTTATGTGTTCAAATGACATTTTCCTCAGGACAAATAATTGATTTTAAAAATTTAGTTATGTAAAGTGTCTAGTTCTGCTTTTAACTTAAATGAAATCTAACAAGGTTGAGGCTGTTTTGACCTTTTTTTCCTCTTTCTGTTCTTTTCTTTCAGCTAATTGTGGAGATTTCTTCTGTGTCATCAGAATCTTTAAACTACTGTACCACAAGTGGATTGGTGACCCAGCTCCTGAGAGAGCTGACTGGTGAGGATGTGTTGGTCAGGTGTGTTGGCTGAGAGAGTTCTTAAAGCAAAATGTCCTCTTTTAGAGGGCCAAGAAATGACCTGCAGACTTAGCATGATCTTCCTTATTAGAGCCTGTGCCCAGGTTGCAATCTCATGATTGATATGTATCATTAGGAAGGGGACCTTTAGAAAATGGGTCAAGTGGACCAGGAGTGATGGCTCATGCTTATAATCTCTCCACTTGGGAGACTGAGGTAGGAGGATTGTGAGGTTAAGGCCAGCCTGCGCACATAGCAAGAACTTGTCTCAAAAAACAAAAAAGAAAGAAAATTGCTCAATTTATATAGTGATGAAATATTGCAAGTTAGCAAAGCCCTGCCAGATATTTTAACTGTTTTTGGGTGACTGTGTCCTCTGTCCCTAAGCAAGTATGCTCTTAAATAGTTGCAATCACTAGTACTAACTGTTGTTTTGTTAGGTACTGTTGAATCAGGTCTGGCTCATAGCATTGTTATGGACTACAGAATGAATCACTCCCCAGCACTGTGCCATGCCTGGCACTGTGTCAGTGCTTCTCTGCTATTCGTAGGGTTTTTGATAGCTCATTGTTTTGGGAGCGGGCAATTAGATCCTTCTCCCATTTTTGCAGTGCTAGAGATTGAACCCAGGGCCTGAGAATGCACAGAGGAAGCACTCTACTGAGTTAAACCCCAGCCCAGTACTAAGTAGTGTTGCAAATAGTAACCGCCATTTTGGATGACTTAACATTCTATCAGGTGGATTCTTTGGCATTGTTAAATAACAGCACTGTATCATGACAGAAAAAATATGGACTTATGAAAAGTAGGAGGAGGGCAGACATGGTGGCACATGCCTGTACTACTACTCTAGAGGTGGAGACAAGAGGATCGCCAGTTCAAGGCCCATGCAACTTAGTAATACCCAGACTTAAAAAATAAAAAAGGAGCTGGGGGTGCAGCCCAGAGGTAAAGCATTGGCAAAGTATGTATGAAGCCCTGGGTTCAACCCCCAGGTACAGAAAAAAGACAAGGAGGAAGACTTGAGCTTGCATACCTCTCTTCTATTTATTAGACATTTGACCTTGTACAAATGATTATGGCCTTTCTATACCTCAATTTCTTCATCCCTCAGATGGAATAGTAACAACTCTGCAAAGATACGAGAACTGGATATGATGACGAACCTGTAATCCCAATGACTCAGGAGGTAGAGGCAGCCTATGTAACTTAGTGAGACCCTGTCTCAGAATAAAAAATTAAAATATGGGCAGGAGCTGAACCCAGTGGTAGAGCGCTTACAAAGTATATGTGAGGCCCTAAGTTCAACTCCCAAATGCTGCTGCTGCAAAAAAAAAAAAGGATTAAGTGACTTAACTATAGAAACTAATACAGTGGCAGATGTAGAGCCTCAAATGAATGCTAATTCTGAACACTTCCAGTTCCTTATACCTTCTGTTCCCTAAGTCCCCCCTTTTTTTAAATGGTACTTGGAGGTTGAACCCAGGGCTTTGCACATACCTTGCAAAGGCTCTACCATTAGGCTGTACTCTCAGCCAATTTTTTATTTTTTGAGTCAGGGTCTCACTAAGTTACTCAGGCTGACACTGGCCTCAAACTTCTGATCCTCCTGCTTCCATCTCCTGAGTCACTGGGTTTACAGGCATGCACCGCTATATCCTGCTCTTTTAATATCTACCAGCTGTTTCCTCATTGATATTCTTTACTGTTGAGCACTTAGTTTGCTTCAATTATTTTGCTTTTATAATAGTATATTCTTGTTGTTGTTGTTGCTGCTGTTATTGTTAGGTGCCATCGAGTCAAGTCTGACTCATAGCAACCTTGTGAACAGCAGAACAAAACACTAGCTGACGCTGTGCCATGTCTGCCACTATAGCAGTGCTTCTCTGCTATTCATGGGGTTTTCAATAGCTGATTGTTTGAGGATCATTTCAGGAATGGGCTGCCAGGTCCTTCTCTCATTTTTGCTGTACTGGGGATCAAATCCAGAGCCTCAGAGCATGCAGAGCAGCACTGTACCAACTGAGCTAAACCTAAGCCCTAATAGCATTATAGTTGTCTTTTTAGTGTATGTGAGCAGCAACAAGGTTTCTATTTTCCTTTTGTTAAGTGACTTTCTGATTGTCCTGTGTTCTTTTAAGTGTGACTGAACTTGTTAAACCCACATGTGTAAATTAATCACTAATTACATTGTTTCAAAGCATTTCAATTTCTTAGCCTCATGAAGACAAAGAAAAAACTCTGCAAATGGTCAGATAATAAGCTTTAGTATCAACTATAAAAACAACCATTTTTGGTAATTGGGGCAATCTGATCATGATTGGATATTACACGATTCTAGCCTGAGCACATAGTTTGTTAGTATGTGGCAGTATATTTGTGTGAGGAAATACTGATGCCTTTTACAAATGCGTTATGAAGTATGCAGAGCTAAATGGCAAGAGGACTAGAGTTTTCTTTAAAATGCTTCCATAAAATGGAAAAAAATGAAATAAAGCAAAATCTTGACAATTATAAAACCAGAGTTATGGATCCGTTAACAGCTTATTGTACTGCCTTCTTTTGTATATGTTTGACATTTCAAAATAAAACTTAAGAAAATCTCGTAGGAAACAGATATGATGTTATAGTGGAAATGATAGTAGGCCTGTAATAACAAAAGGTCAAGAGTTAAGTCTAAACTCTTCCTTGTAATAACAAATGTGATTTCAAATAAGTCACTGCAATTTTGTAGGTTTTATGTCCTCATCTGAAAAGTACAGCCAAGATTTTGGACCTTTCATAATTGGTGGGAAGAATTAAATAACCTCCATGAAAGCATATTTAAAAGCATGCTATTCATATGAGAAAATCTCCTTGTTTTTGGTTTTTGTTTGTTTTTAAGCTTGTGGTAGGTCAGTTTTAAAAATTGTACCCCTGAGCTATTTAATTATAAAAATTTACTACTTGTATACATAAATTAATATGAACTTAAAATTCACCATATATCTCTGCCCCCCTTTTTCTCAGTAGTGGTGGGTTGAATTCAGGACCTCGCACGTGCTAGGCAAGTGCTCTACCACTAAGCCACACACCTAGTTCCCATTTTTATTTTGAGGCTGTCTTGCTAAATTGTGCGGGCTGCCACTGACCTCGAACTCGGGATCCTCCTGCCTCAGTTTCCTGAGTTGCTGGGATTAGCGTGCACCATGGCAGCAGGCTCATTCACTTAATTTTTTAGCTTGGCCTTCTAGTAAATCTTTAGCTTCATTGATTTTGGCTGCTATATAAGGAGATCCTCCTTTGGGTGATTTAAAGAATAATTTGTCAATGAGTATCTCTAATTTTTCCTGGATTGACAGTAAGGCTTACCTAGTGTTAATGCTGTTTTCCATTTTGTCATTTTGGGTTCAGATTCCCTCTGTAATAGCCACCACTGAAGGCAGATTTTGATAGATTTTGAAAAACTTGTTTTACTTGAGACTTCATGTGCTTCATGGCTGATAAAACATAATGGCCTGCGTATCCTGCAGCAGCAGTGTGAGTCCAATGCTACCGCTATACTGGCCATGGCTCAGGTTCAGCTCCTCTGTCTCCACTAGGAGCACAGCTCATCCCCGCCCAGGGGCCATGGCCAGCAGCTGTACACTGAGACCACAGACCTCCCACAGGTACCTTGAGCAATCTCCTTGTTTTTAATCCTCCTTTCATTTTAGAGCCACCTGTATAGAGATGGTGACATCGCTGGCATATACCCATCATGGACGACAGTACCTTGCTCAAGAAGGAATAATTGACCAGATTTCCAATATAATTGTTGGGGCAGATTCAGACCCTTTCTCTAGCTTCTATTTGCCAGGTAAGAAACACTAGTGCCTGTTAAAATGACAGTCCATGTTTCATGTCTGAGTTATGTCGGTTAGGGGAGGCCTGGGATGATTATTCTTAGAGCTGATTCCTTTTAGAAGATACTCATAAACTACCAAATTCAATACCACATTAAAACGATGATTAAACAATTAAATATGCTTGATTTAACATGTACAAATCAATAAGTATGATATGCCTGATAACAGGATGAAGGACAAAAAATACATGCTCATCTCAACAGATACAGAAAAGGCATTTGACAAAATTCAGTATCTTTTCCTGATAAAAACTCAACTAGGTATAGAAGGAATGTACTTCAAAATAGTAAAGTTCATATATGACAGATTCACAGCTGTCATTGTACTCAGTGGTGAAAAGTTGAAAGCCTTTCCCCTGAGAACAGGAACACAAGGATGGCCACTCTCACCATTTCTGTTCAACATAGTAGTGGAAGTTCTAGCCAAAGCATTTAGGTAAGAGAAAGAAATAAAAGACATCCTAATCTAAAAGGAAGACATTAAATTGTTCGTTTGCAGATGACATGTATAGAATACATAAACTGTATTCCACCAATAAGTAAGTGCTGAGAACTGCAGATTCCACCAAAAAGTTGTTGACATCGAAAAATGAGTTCAGTAAAGTTGGAGGATACAACAGCAACATAAAAAAGCCAGTAATATCCCTCTGTGCTAATGAGTTATCCAAAAAAATGTCAAGGAAACCATACCATTATAATAACATCCAAAAAATACTAACTTAGGAATAAATTTCATTAAGATGAGAGAGCTATACACTTAAAACTATAAAGTACTGATGAAGAAAATTGAAGACACAAATGGAAATGTGTCCCAGATTTATGGATTGGAAGAATAATACTGTTACTTGTCCATACCCAAAGCAGTTTTCAGCTTGAATACAATTTCTATCAGAATCCCAATGACATTTTTCAAAGAAATAGAAAAAACAAATTTAATTCATATGGAAATACAAAATAGCCAAAGCACTATCAAGCAAAAAAAAAAAAAAAAAACCAAAAAACAAAAACCTGCACACATCACACTATCTGACTTCAAAATGCACTGCAAAACTATAGTAATCAAAACCACATGGTAGCTGATCTGGTGGTACAGCTTGTAATCCCAACACTTCGGAGGCAGAGGCAGGAGGATCACAAGTTCCTGGCCAGCCTGGGCTACATAATAAGGATGGGGCTCAAAAAACAAAACAAAACATAAAAACAGCATGGTACTGCAATAAGAATAGACATACAGACCAGTGGAATAGAAAGATTCAAAACTAAATCCATGTGTTTATAGCCAATTTATTTTGACAAAGATGCCAAGAACACAATGGGGAAAGGGCAGCCTTCTCAATAAATGATGTTGAGACAACTATATATCTACATGTAAAAGAATTAAATTAGATCCTTATTTCATACCATGTACAAAAATTAACTCACAATAGATTACAAACTGAAACATGAAACCTGAAACTGCACCACAGCTAGAAGGAAATGTAAGAAAAAAGCTCCATGACATTGGTCTGGGCCAAGAGTTTTTGAATGTGATCCCCAAAAGTATAAGAAACAAAAGGAAAAATAAATGGATAGGATTGTATCAAACTAAAAGGCCTCTGCTCAGCCAAAGAAACTATCATTAGAGTGAAGAGGCAACCTCTGGAATGGGATACATGGCAACTATACATCTATTAAGGGGGGCTGGGATTTAGCTCAGTTGGTAGAGTGGTGCGCTGCAGTCTCTGAGGTCCCGAGTTTGATTCCCAGCACCACACAAATGGGAGAAGGGCCTGGCAATCCACTCCCAAGGCAATCCCGAAACAGCCATTGAAAACCCTGAGGGTCGCTATGAGTCGGATACCAAGTCGACAGCACCTAACAACAACAACAACATATCTATTAAGAGGGGCTGGGATTTAGCTCAGTTGGTAGAGCGCTGTGCTGCAGTCTCTGAGGTCCCAAGTTCAATTCCCAGCACCCCCAAAATAGGAGAAGGACCTGGCAATCCACTCCCAAGGCAATCCCGAAACAGTCAGCCATTGAAAACCCTATGAGGGTCACTGCTGACTAGACGGCACCTGACAACAACAACAACAAAATCTAGTATCCAAAATATATAAGGAATGCAAACATGTCAGTAACAAAACAACCCAATTAAAAGTGAGCAAGGGATCTAAAAGTGAGTAGACATTTCATAGAAGAAGATATATAGCTGGATGCTGTGGCAGATTCCTCTTATCACAGCCATTAGGGATGCTGAGGCAGGAGCATCACAAGTTTGAGGCCAGAAACAGCCCTCACAACTTAGCAAGACTGTGTCTCAAAATAAAAAGGGCTGTGGTACAGCTCAGTGGTAGAGCACTTGCCTAGCACATGGAAGGCCCTGAGTTCAACCCTCCATGATGGATGAACACATGGACAGAAGGAAGGAGAAAAAGAAAGGAAGGAGGGACAGAAAGAAGGAAGGAGAGAAGAAAAGGCGAGCATAAATGCTCAACAGGTGTATGAAAAAGTACTCAACAGTACTAATCAGGGAAATGCAGATGTAAACCACAACCAGAAAATAACTCCCACCTCCTAGAATGGCATATATCAGAAAAATGAAACCGGGTGTGGTAGTGCACACCTGTAATCCCAAGACTCAAGATGCAGAGGCAGGAGGATTGACATGAGTTTGAGGCCAGCCAGGGCTATACAGTGAGACAGACCCTGTCTCTAAAAAAAAAAAAATTAATTAAAAAATAAATGTTGAGGCTATGGATCAGAGGGAACCCTTGCACACTGTTGGTAGGAATGTAAATTATTACAACCATTATGGAAAACAGTATGGAAGTTCCTTAGAAAATTAACATTAGAATTAGAATATCATCCAGCAATCCCTCTCCTGGACATATACCCAAAAGAAGTGAAATCAGTATGTAGAAGAGCTAATTATGTTCCCATGTTCACTGCAGCAGCATTTACACTAACCAAGATATGGGATCAACCTAAATGTCCATCAATACATGAACAGATAAAGAAAATGTGGATTATATGCACACTTAAATAATAAAAAGAAATCACGTCATTCGCAACAACATGGATGGACCTATAGGATATTCAAAGTGAAAGGAAGGTACAAAAAGAGTACCACATGCTTTCAGTTACATGGATATACATTCTAAAGAATTTGAACTCTTCCAAGTAGAGAGTAAAACAGTGATTACAGGAGCTGGTGGGGCAGGGTTGGGGAGGTGTTGGTCAAAAGATACAAAATCTAAGAAGTAAGTACAACGTGTTGATTATAGTTAGTAACAATGTGTTGTGTTCTTAAAAATTGCTAAGAATGGATTTGAAGTATTTTCACTACAAAAAAGTTACTTATAAAGTATTACATGAAGTAATATATATGTTAGTTTGCTCAATTTGGTCATTCCACTGTGTATGTATGTGTGTGTGTATATATATATTTCAAAGCATGTATGTGATAAATGTATACAATTTTTATTTGTCAACTTAAAAAGACTTGTCAATTTTAAAAGATACTTATAATCTCTTAATGAGGTAGACTGTTACCTTGAGAGGCCTAGACTGTTGACTAATTTTCTCGAAACATCAGTGCTTAGAGTATTAGGGTCATTTTCTTGGGAAGCTCAAGGAAAAGGAATGTAAATAAAAACCTCATAATGAAATTTATAGTATATGTCACAGATTCATCAAACCTCTGGAGTATAATCTTTATCTATGTACTCCAGCCATTCTATTCTGTAACATGGTTAATTAGCCTTTATTGAGCACTCTGACATGTTAGAGATTTATTCATTCATTAGGTAGACTACTTTATTTGTTCATGACCATATCTGTTTAAAAGTTTCTTTCCAAAAATGACTCCAAGCTTGCCTTCCTATTATCTGTACCCATTGGTTCTCGTCCTTTGTTCTCCTACTTCCATTTGACAGTATTTCAGTATTTGTCCCCAGCTCCACTGACATCTTGGAGTCTGTTCTCTCAGGATCATACATCAAAGGTCCCTCTGTCTCCTCATGATCACTGATTTCCAGACAACACACTGCTCTAGCCCTTCTCTTCTTTCTGGCCTATGACTCATCACTATTACAATGAATGTGTGCTGTCTTAATCCTCTATTAAAATGTATCTTATAAATATCTTTAGGGTTTGTGAAGTTTTTTGGAAACTTGGCTGTCATGGATAGTCCTCAACAGATATGTGAGCGTTATCCTGTCTTTGTGGAAAAAGTGTTTGAAATGACAGAAAGTCAGGACCCCACCATGATTGGTGTAGCTGTAGACACCATTGGAATCCTGGGATCCAATGTTGAAGGAAAACAAGTTTTACAGAAAACAGGTTGGTATGGCTTGTCTTGGCTTTCTTTAGGTATAATCTTTTGACAAGGACTCAGGTTCATTTGCTGGTGGGTGGACATATGTTGTAGAAGCTCCTTTTACTGTTGACAACATTCATCCTTGACTATAGACTCATCTCTAAAAATTCTCATAATTACTACCAAAACCTTTTAATTTTTACTTCTCACTGTTTAGGGGCTGAGGTTTAGCTCAGTTGGTAAAGTGCTTGTTCTTCACTCTCTAGGCCCTGGGTTCAATCCCCAGCACCACAAAAACAGGAGTAGGAAATGACAGCCCACTCCTGAAGCAATCCTGAAACAGTCTGCCATTGAAAACCCTATGAATAACAGAGAAGTGCTGACATAGTGCCTGGCAAGGCAGTCTCGGGGAGTGTTTTGTTCTGTTTTGTACATAGGGTCACTATGAGTTAGCACCTAACAACTGTTTAGGGTCTACCAACCAGTTAGAGCTTCACAGCGTTTCCCCTCTACATTGTCCTTGACTAGTATTTGTGGTAAAAGACTATGTTGTGTCGCTGTTCTAACACTTAAGTTAGCTTTTTTAATTTCATTTACTCATGTCACTTCTGTAGGCCTCATTTTCTTCATTTGTAAAAAGGCCATAACAATTCTCAGGGGGTTGTGAATATTTCACAAAAATTTTGTATTTGTAATGGAAACAAAATTTGTAAAGAAAACAAAAATTTGTTAGAAGATTGGGTGTTAAAAAGATATTTTAATGGCACATCTATAACAGCACATCAGCTGGGATTTAGCTCAGTTGATAGAGCGCTGCTCTGCAGTCTCTGAGGTCCCGAGTTCAATTCCTAACCCTGCAAAAATGGAAGAAGGATGTGGCAATCGCGAAACAGTCAGCCATTGGAAACCCTATGAGGGTTGCTATGATTCGGACAGGACTCAACAGCACCTAACAACAACAACATGACAGCACAACGAATACTACCCAAAAAATAATATGTAGTACTATTTTGAAAACTGTTGGGAAGTGTATCTTGAAAATTAATGTGCCATTGCATATCGTAGCAAATACTCTGTTATATGTATTTTGCTAAGGGTTTCATCTGTCACATATAGTCATTATATAGCCCTGCAAAGAATATAACATTGTCATTCTCATTTTACAGATAGGGTAGCTGAAACCTAGAGAAATTAAGAAAGTTTTCTAAGATCACAGACTAGACAGCTGCTACTCCAATCCAGGTCTTTTGATCTGGTCCTTACACTTTGCCTTATATTGCTACATTGCACATAATTGTGTTAGGTCTGTCACTTGATCTCTGACTACTTGCTTATTTTTGTGTTGGTTTAGGTTGCTAGAGATCATAATGTATGCATGTATGTTTTTAAAATGTTCATTTTTCACCTTATACCCTTTAGTTTGGCCATTATTTAAGTTTTTTAAATAAGAAACACAAAATAGCAAGTGTTAGGAGGTGGAGAAATTATAATCCTGTGTTTTCTGATGGGAATGTGAAATGGTGCAATTGTTGTGGAAAACAAAATGGAAATTCCATTAAAAAAATTAAGCATAGGATTACTATATGGTCCAGCAATTCCAGTTCCAGGTATATACTCAAAAATATTGAAAGCAATCACTCAGACAGTTGTTTGTACCCTCTCTGTTGTTTTTGTTGTTGTTGTTTTAGTGTGGTACTCTGGGGTTGAACTGAGGGCCTCACCCATGCTTTTTGCACTCTACCCCTGAGCCACACCCCAGCCCATTTTTTACTTTGTATTTTGAGACAAGATCTCACTAAATTACACAGGCTGCCTCTGGCCTCTCACTGGCTATCCTCCTACCCCCACCTCCCGAGTCATTGGAATTATAGGTGTGCACCACCACGCCCAGCCTGCCCTTGATAATAGCTGCAAAGTGGAAGCAACCCAATTGTTCATTGACAAATAAGTGGATAAACAGAATGTGGTATAGACATACAATGAGACCTTGCTTTGAAATAATATGAGATTGTGACACATGTTATAGCACAGAGGAAATTTGAAGACATTATGTGAAGTGAAATAAGCTAGACACGCATGACAGATGTGTGATTCCACTTACAAGATTATATGAGGTACATGTTAGGTACTGTTGAGTTGAGTCCAACCCATAGCGACCCTCCTAGGGTTTTCAGTGGCTGATTGTTTCAGGATTGCCATGGGATTGAATTGCCATGTCCTCCCGTTTTTTCGGTGCTGGGGATCGAACCCAGGGCCTCAGAGACCCCAGAATGGCGCTCTACCAACTGAGCTAAACCCCAGCCCTATGAGGTACATATAATAGTAAAACTCCTAGAAACAGAAAATGGAGTAGCAATTATCAGAAGATGAGAGTAGGAAGGAATGGGAATTGTTTAATGGGCTCAGAGTTTCAGTACAGATTGTTGGGAAGGTTCTAGAGATGAATAGTGGTAATGATTGCACAATAATGTAAATGTACTTAATGGCGCTGGACTGTGTGGTTAATATGGTAATTTTATGTTACGTATTTTTTTACCACATGCAAAAAAAAAAAAATCTCATTATCTTTCAAAGGAACTCGTTTTGAACGCCTGCTCATGAAAATAGGGCACCAAGCAAAGAATGCTTCCACAGAGCTAAAAATTAGATGTTTGGATGCAGTTTCATCTCTTCTGTATTTACCAGTAAGTAGATTGGGAAATGAATGAAATGGGAAATTAATGTGTGAGTCAGCATAATACTAGTTAATGTAATGTAAATGTTCACCAAATAAAAGCCATCTTTCTCACTTTTAGTAAAAAGTAAAAAAGATCACTCTCATTATATGGCTAGAGTGGCAGTTCAAGTACAATCATAGAGTATTAGAACAGAAGAGACCCTAGAGATTGCTTAACCTCCTCCAACAAAAACTCAGAAAATTCTGGACTGGGATTGTGGACAAGTCTTACAGCTAAGAAAGATCACACACCAAATTAATGAACAAGTGCCATCTAAACCCAGGATTTCGGAGTTGCACATGTGTACTTTTTTTTTTCAGATAAATTAATCTTGTCATGAGATTTTCCTTTTCTGTCCCTTAGCCTGAGCAGCAGACAGATGACCTCCTGAGGATGGCAGAATCCTGGTTTTCTTCTTTATCTCGGGACCCACTGGAGCTCTTCCGTGGCATCAGTAATCAGCCCTTCTCTGAACTACACTGTGCTGCCTTAAAAGTGTTCACGGTAGGTACTCTGTTCACCTTCATAGGGCCGTGCCACTGAGAGTCTGCCAGTTCACATGAGTACCGCCAGTGAGCCAGTTCTTGGACCAATGCACCGCACACTTTCTGCCATCTGCTGTTGTAGAGACCGATGAGGGAGACAAATGTGTAAACAGATTATTCAGTAAAAGGTATTAGGTGCTGTTGGAGGATTCATGAGGTGCTACTGGATCACAGAATTAGTTCCAAACCTCTTATCTGCCGTGCTCAATTGACCCAGCCCTGCCTTCTTCCTGAGCCTGTGTCCTGCCATTCCCCTTCAGGCATTCAATGCTCTAGTGTTGCCAACTTGCTTGTTTCATGTTTCTGGACCTTTGCTGTGTTCTCTGCATCCTACATTCTTTCCTAACTTTATTTATTCAAGAACCAACTTAGGTATATTCTTCAGCACACTTCACCCAAACTGATACGGTTGAGTTAAATGATGTTGGCTCTCTCGTTTATTTATTAATTCAGCAAATATTTGTTGAGTTTGTCTGTCTTTCTTTCCCTCCCTCCTTTCCTCCCTTCCTCCCTCCCTCCCTCCCTCCCTTCCTTCCTTCCTTCCTTCCTTTCTTTCTTTCTTTTCTTTTTTCTTTTCTTTTTCTCTATCTCTACCTCTACCTCTACCTCTATCTTTCTCTCCCCCACTCTCTCCCTCTCCCTCTCCTTCTCCCTCCCTCTTCCTCCCTCTCTCTCCCTCTCTCACCTACTTCCTTTCCTCCCTCTTTCTTTTATTTTTCCTAGATGTAAGGCTTCCTGCCTCTTGAGGCACTAAATATAATTGTAAATTTACTTATATAATTATAGCTTTGGTGAGGATTATACCTCTTAGTACTATTTACTATGCTGTTTTGTTGTTGTTAGGTACCATTGAGTTGGATCCTGCTCATAGTGACCCTCCGTACAGCAGAACAAAACACTCCCCGTTCTATGCCAGGCACCTGATCTTATTTATGTTTAAGCCAATAGTTACAGACAGTGTGTCACTCCATCTAATTGAGGGTTTTCTTTTTTTCGTTGACCTGCTACTCTCCCAAACATGATGTCCTTCTCTAGGGATTGGTTCCCTCCTGACTACATGTCGCAAATGCATAAGACACAGTTTAGCCATTCTTGCTTCCAAGAAGCACCCTGGTTGTACTTCTTCTAGGACAGATCTGTTGGTTCTTTTGTCAGTCCATGGTATATTCAGTAATCATCTCCAGCACCATAATTCAGAATCGTCTTCACCTGTTTCCCTTATTCTGTGTCCAGCTTTCACAACCATATGATGTGACTGAAAATACCATAGCATGAGTCAGGTGCACCTTCTTCTCTAATGTGACATCTTTACTTTTCAGCACTTTAAAGAGGTCTTTTGCAACAGCTTTTCCCAATGCAATGCATCTTTTGATTTCTTGACTGCTGCTTCCATGGGTGTTGATTACACAAATGAAAATGTTTATTAATCTCTTCTCCTATTAGGCAGAGTTTGTCGAGAGTAAGAACCATATGTGATTTATCTGTGTAGTCCCAGCACTCTCCACAGTGCCTAGGCTCATAGATACGTGGCAATCACTTTACTGGTCTTATAATGGAATTTAGGCCACTTACCAGGCCTAGCTGGAAGGGGACAAGAAGGAACAGCTTCCTGAGGATGAGATATGTAATGTGAGTTTTGAAGGACTGGATATTCCTATCACCTTCCAGAACATCTACTTGTAGACTGCTTTGCCCTTGTAAATAGTCATCTTACAGGATGGCCATTTTGGCTCCCATGTTGGAATCTCATTGCTAGTTTATTTTGTTTTTGCTCTTCTACCTTTTCCTCTGCTTAGTTGGGTATGGTTGTAGAGATAATTTTTGATTTACTAGTTGTGATGGCTCTTTATTTCAGCTCATTTTATTTCAAGCTGTTGTTATAGGCCAGTGTTTCTTAAACATTAATTTTAGGGATCTGGTTGAAATGTCAACTCTGATTGGGTATTTCTGAGATGGAGCTTGAGATCCTGAATTTCTGTCAAGCTCCAGGTGATACTAACGCTGCTGGTCTATGGAACACATTTTGAGAGGAAGAAACTAGGCTATAAATTTACTACTTGTTCTTTATCAAAATGTAATAGTAAAGTTTAGGTAAACATAAAAGTTGTTTATTCATTACTTTAAAAGACTGAATAGTTTTTGAAGTCACATAAATTTGTTTGCTTGTTGTATTTCATTTTAGTTTTAGTGTTTATTTCAAGTAAAATATTTCATCCATAAAGTTGTATCTTGCTACCTCTATCCAATCCCATACCCCTTTCTCCCTCCTTGAGGGTAATCACTCACAAATTCAGGATTTACAGACCCATATGTGATTTCACATATCCACTACATGTTGTGTGTATAAGCAAAATCCAGTATTTTACATAGTCTTAAATTTTGTAAATGGTATCATTCTGCAGTTTGCTTTTTCTCTTCAACATTGTGTTTTAAAAGATATTTCTGTGTTAAAAGGTGCAGTCTAGGGGTGTAGCTCAGTGATAGAGCACTTGTCTAGCATGCTTGAGGCTATGAGTTGGATTTCTAGTACCCCCCCACACACAAAGGCAGTATTTCATTAGATGCTCACAATGTATCATTCTCCTGTAAATGGAGATTTAGATACCATCTGTTACAAATGATACTACTATGAACATTCTCCAAAATACTATTTTGTGTACATATGAGAATGTCTTTAGGGTAGTCTTCTTTAGTTTTTGCTTTTCTTTTTCCACTCTTGTAATTAATCCTTCCATATAATTTGGATCTGCTTTTCTCATGTAACAGATTTACCCATGAATTGAGTCCTTTTTTTTTCATTTGATTTGGTTTGGTTTGGTTTTGCAATACTTAGGAGTTGAACCCAGGGCCTCACAAATACTTTGCAAGTGCTCCACCACCGGACTGCACCCCCAGCTCATTTTTTGCTTTTCTTTTTTATTTTGAGACAGGGTCTTGCTAAGTTTTGCAGGCTGCCTCTGGCCTTGAACCTGCAATCTCCTTGCCTCCGCCTCCCAAATTGCTGGAATTAAAGGCATGAGCCACCACGCCTGGCCCATTACACATTTTTTATAAACAGTCTTGATGTTTATTTTTTGTTGCTATGTACCATAATTTACTTAACCATCCCCCCATTACTAGACATTTATTTATTTACTTTAGATCAGAATATACGGGACATTTATATTGTTACTTTCACATTGTGATAAATATTTTTGTGTGTAAAGCTTTTTATTTTTTTATTTATTTATTGGTACTGGGGGATTGAACTCAGGGCTTTATACATGCTTTTGTAAGTGCTCTACCACTGAACTGCACCACTAGCCCATTTTTTACTTTTTATTTTAAGTCTAGGTTTCACTAAGTTACACAGACTGCCTCTGGCCTTGAACTTGCTATCCTCCTACCTCTGCCTCCAGAGCCACTGGGATTATAGGTATATGCTACAGCACCCAGCTATGCAAAGCTTTTCAGTATTTAGATTTGATTTTTTTTTTTTTTTTTTTTTTTTTTTTTTTTTTTTTTTTTTTTTTTTTTTTTTTTTTTTTTTTTTTTTTTTTTTTTTTTTTTGGTAGTACTTGGGAGTTGAACCCAGGGCCAGGGCCTCACACATACTTTGCAAGCACTCTCCGTCTGAGCTGCACTCCTAGACCCTTTTTATTTTATTTTTTTATCTTGAGGAAGGGTATCACTAAGTTACACAGGGTGCCTCTGGCCTCACACTTGCCTGCTTCCGTCTCCCAAATCACTGGGATTACAGGCATGCACCACCGTGCCTAGCTAAAGGTAATATTTTTAAGGTTCATCCTGCCAAATTTCTAAGTATTATACCACTAACAAACTTTCTGCTTTTTGTTTCAGGCCATTGCAAATCAACCCTGGGCTCAGAAACTTATGTTTAACAGTCCTGGTTTTGTAGAATATGTGATGGATCGGTCTGTAGAGCATGACAAAGCTTCAAAGGATGCCAAATATGAACTGGTGAAAGCACTTGCCAATTCCAAAACAATTGCAGAAATCTTTGGGAACCCAAATTATTTGAGACTTAGAACTTACCTGAGTGAAGGTCCATACTATGTGAAGCCTGTTGCCACAACAGCAGTAGAAGGAGCTGATTGAGTTCTTCTAGAGTCTAATATAGAGGACGATGTTTTGACCAGAACTCCTAAAGCATTCGACTGCATCCATATATTATAAAACAGAGACTCCCCTCCTCCCAGAGCTATCATGGAGTGTCTAATGCAACTTTCTCACCAACGTTGTTATGTTTCTGCATTCAAATACAAAGTGGAACCAGGAGTTTGGAATACATTAAAAGCAAGCAAACGTGATCTTAAAAGAACTGTGCTTTTCAGATTCCTATGACTGCCTTAATCTTTGCAGCAAGATCAAAGTTCTGTTCTACTCTCAGAAAATTTCCATGGACATACTCATGATCTTATTTAAAAATAAAATGAAACCAAAATGTTTTTGAATTCTGTCACTATTTTTTTCACTTTCTCTCCTTTTTGGTCCTTTTTCTTCTGATTCCACTTTCAAAGTCTTAGATATAGTCTTTGAAAAATAAGTATGTGGACTCCTCAAATTATGTTTTCTATACAAGGAATAAATACTTTGCATAAACTATCTTGATTTTTTGTTACTATTATCCTTTGAAAAGTAAACATAAATCTCTAAAAAATATTCATGGCATTCTGTTGATACTTCTTTTGTTGTTTATCAATGAATTTTATACTGTTCTGGTTATGGGGGAGGGAGAATGGTAACATAGTAACCAGAAAGGCCCATAAGCTATCTTTTATTTATTGGTGGGTCAGCGTTGTTGAGGGCTTTCCTGTTAATTTTTCAGATGCATAAAGTCTTTCTTGAGTTGATCATAGAGGAAAACAGACTCCTTAAGAACCAGAGTCCAAATAGAAGGAACCATATATACATGAACTAGGATACCATCTTACTAGTTTACAAAGGATAATCTTTCTTTTCATTGATTAAAACTATACTCACTTGTTTTCCAGTGGTCTTCTTTAAACAGCAAAGCACTGTACACCGTGTCTAACCTGTCCACGGCTTTCTACATGAGCATGTTGTCAGAGTGATAGCTTCAGAATGGAGAGGTGTGTTTCTTTCAGACGATAGTAAAGTTGATTAAACAATTCCTGCTATATAACAAAATGATTCTTAAGTGACTGGAATCCTCTGGTTCCCCAGATTGATCATCTTTTTTAGTATCTCTGAGTCTCCTTTTTCCATGTTTCCATACTGACAGTTTCTCTACTGTTAATATCACTAAATTAGCCTATAGCTAGATCTTTCCTGGCCTGACATCTTCTCTTTAAAGTGACTTGCTTTAGCCAGGTGTGGTGGTGCACACCTGTAATCTCAGCAACTCAGGGGACAGAGCCAGGAGGATCCACAAGTTTGAGGCCAGAAGCAGTGTGCTTAACTCAGCAAGACCCTGACTCAAAAAAAAAATTAAAATTGAGGTGGTGGTGTAGCCCAGTGGTAGAGTACTTGCAAAGTATGTGCAAGGCCTGGGTTTGACTTCCAGATGCCAATAAGTAAGTAAATAAAGTGACAATTTAATTTCATTCGTGATGTTCATTTTTTCCTTAATTTTTTATTGAAGTGAAAAAATGTATATATATAACATGGTAAAATAAAATTTACCATCTTAACCATTTTTAAGGCTACCATTTAGTGGCATTAAACATGGGCAAAGTGTTGTACAACCATTACCATCATCTACAGAATTCTTTTTATCTTATAAAACTAACACTGTATACCTGTTAAATCCTCATTCTCTCCTGCCCCCTAGCCCCTGGCAACCACCATTACAATTCATGGTGATGATTTTATTCATTTAACATCAGAGTTCAGAGGGGTGCCCTCTCCTCCTGTGCATGGCCTATTACAACCATTCTGGTTTTGTACGTGTGACTTTTTTTAGATATAATAAAATACATAAGTTGTTTTGCATTTAGTAAGTTGTTGCTGTGAGGTGCCGTCGAGTCGGTATCTGACTCATAGCAACCCTCATCGGGTTTTCAATGGCTGCCTGTTTCGGGATTGCCTTGGGAGTGGATTGCCAGGCCCTTCTCCCATTTTTGTGGTGCTGGGAATCGAACTCGGGACCTCAGAGACTGCAGTGCAGTGCTCTACCAACCGAGCTAAATCCCAGCCCTGCATTTAGTAAGTAAGCATACGTTTTATACAGACATGCAGATTTTTGCAAACTAAATTAGCCTGGAAAGGGTTAAGAGGGAGAAAAGAAAACAAAAGCTGGGAGTAAAGAAAAAGGGCAAAGGCCATCAGTGTGAGCCATGCTTCAAGAACCATTGTATTCCCCAGTGGCCTACTCTGCACAGGACACCTGCATCTCCTGTTACTGGGTTAACCAACAGCCATTCCTGCCAAGGGGCCCTAGAGAGCAAGACAAAGCTGTATTCTTCCTCCGCTGCACCACCAGAAGCACCTACTATGCTGTTAGGCTGCTTTGGGGAAAGACTGTTTCCCAAACCCTCATGGACTCTGGTCCCAGAGCCACAGCCCCTCAGGGTGCCCACACTCTAGAGTTGGCCTTTATGGCTGCATTCAGCCTGCCTGTACCTCAGACGTCATCACAATCACCACCACAGCTAATTTGCACTCAAGACTGCTGAGAGAGATGCCCATGCCCACACTCCAGATCCTAGTTCCAAGGCTTCAAGGCCACAACTTGGTAGTGGAAACTGTTGCTGTTGTTAGGTGTCATTGAGTTGGGATCCAACTCAGAGTGAGCCTCATAGGGTTTTCAATGGCTGACTGGGGATTGTTTTGAGAGTGGGTTACGATGTCCTCCCATTTTTGTGGTGCTGGGCATTGAACTCAGGGCCTCAAAGAGTGTAGCGCAGCACTGTACCAACTGAGCTAAACCCCAGCTGTAGCGCATACCCCTGTGAAAGTCAGTGGCCACCACACCTCTCCCTGATTGCGCTGTGCTCATGCACGGTTGTGTACCATTTTCCAGCTGAGTTTCTGCAGGTCCCTGTGCCCTTGGAACAAGCTGCCTAGGAAGCACTCCCATCTCTCTCCCACTTGCTGTCGTATCCTTCCCCTAGACACTTGGAGAGTAGGCCCAGCAGAACAACTTGTGGCTCCAGCTCTTGAACCCACATGGTACCCTTCCCCTCAAGGAATAGATAGACGCAGTGGAGAAGCTAATCTATTCCCCTGATCCCAGGGAAATGGAATTTTGGCCTGCAGGAACAACCACAATCTTGGTGCTTACCCCTCTTTCCCTTCCCCAGGAAACAGCCTTGGCTGATTTATATCTCCCTATCCTCTGGGAAAGATAACCACAGTATCCTATCTCCCTGGATCTGAGCCTGCCCACCTCTTAATACCATTGCGTTGGGATTAAGTTTTAACATGATCTTGAAAAGAACACAAATATTCGAAATCATAGCAGGTGACATATTTGACATACTGAGGGAATAGGATCCCCCCAGCCAAGAACATTGTACCCAACAGAGTTCTCCTTCAGATATGAAGGACAAAGACTTTCCCAAACAAAAACTGAAGAAAAGATGAATGTACAAGGTGATGTATATGCTAATTAACCCAATTTGGTCATTGCACATTGCATAAATGTGTCAAAATGTCACATTATACTTCATGAATATGTACAATTACTACATGTCAATTAAAAATTAAAAATGAATTGTAGGAGTTCATCACTACCAGGTCTGTCTTACAGGAAATGTTGATAAGAATTCTTCAAGCTAAATGAAAAAGATGCTAATTAGCAACACAAAACATGAAAATATAAAACTAATAAAAGTGTACATAATCAAATTCAGAATACTCAAATACTGAAATGGAGGCATGTAAATTGCTTATATCTTTAATAAGGAGGTTAAAAGACAAAAGCATTTTAGGTTTAACAAAATTCAACATCCTTTCACAATAAAAACCCAATTAGGCATGTTGTTGTTGTTAGGTGCTGTCCAGTTGCTGTCCCACTCATAGTGACCCTACATACAACAGGTGAAACACTGTTGTTAGTGCTTCTCTGCTATTCTTAAGGTTTTCAATGGCTGATTGTTTTTGGAGAGTGAGTTACCAGGTCCTTCTCCAGGCCTGACCCTGCTTAGCTTCCGAGATCTGACAGGATCAGAGGCCACAATGGTATGGCTGTAGGCCAACTAGGTCTAGAAGAAATGTATTTCAACATAATAAAGGCCATATATGACAGATCCACATCATAATGGTGAAAATTGAAAGCTTTTCCTCTGAGATAGAAACAAGACAAGGATGGCCACTTTCACCACTTCTATTCAACATAGTACTGGCAGTCCTAGCCAGAGCAATTAGGTAAGAAAAAAAAATAAAAGACATCCAAATTGGAAAGGAAGAAGAAAAGTTATCTATGTTTTCAGATGACATGGTCTTACATATAGAATACCCAAAAGACTCCATCAAGAAAAGGTTAGAACTAAGAAACAGATTCACTGGGCACATAGCACAAGCCTGTAACTCCAGAGACTCCAGAGGCTGAGGCAAGAGGATCATGTCTTTGAGGCCAGAAGCAGCCTGTATAACTTAGTGAGTCCCTGTCTCAAAATATAAAAATTAAAAGGGTGATTGGGGTGCAGTTCAGTGATAGGGCACTTGGCTAGCGTGTGTAAGGTCCCGGGTTCAATCTCTAGTACTGGAGAGAGGGGAGGGAGAGAAAGAGGAAGAGAGAGAGTGAGAGAGAGAGAGAGAGAGGAGCAAAGTTGCAGGATACAAAACCAATATACACAAGTCAGTAGTATTTCTGAATACTAACAGTAAACTATCCAAAAAAGAAATTAAGAAAACAATCCCATTTACAATAGGTACAAAAAAATTACTTAGGAGTGAACTGAAGGAATTAAAAATTTTTAAACACTGATGAAAGAAATTAAAGAAGACAAAAATAAAGATATCCCATGTTTGTGTGTTGGAAATTTTAACATTGTAAGAATGTCCAGAGCCAGATATGGTGGAGCATGCCTGTAATCCTCAGGAGGCTGAGGTGGGAAGATTGAGAGTTCAAGGCCAGTCTGGGCTACCCAGAAATTCTGTCTCAAAACAACAACAACAAAATGTCCATTGTTGTTGTTAGGTGCCATCAAGTCAGGCCCAACTCATCGCGACTCTATGTACAACAGAATGAAACACTCCTGACACAGTGCCATGCCAGGCACTATTGTCAATGCTTCTCTGCTATTTATAGGATTTTCAATGGCAGATTGTTTCAAGAGTGGGCTGTCAGGTCCTTTACCCTAACCTGTAGCACCTGATATTCCCAAGAGATCTCCCATCCAAGGACTAACCAGGCCAACCCTGCTTAGCTTCTGAGATCAGGCAGTATCAGATGCCAGGGTGCTATGGCTGCAGACACTTTTCACAGAAATAGAAAAAAATCCTATAATTCATATGGAAGCATAAAAGACCTAGAATAGTTAAGGCAATTTTAAACAAAAGAGCAAAGCTGTAGGCGTCACAATACCTGACTTCAAAATATGCCACAAAGCTGTAGTGATTCAAACAGCATGGCATTGCCATACAAAGAGATTCACAGAGCAATAGATCAGAACAGAGGGCTCAGAAATAAATTCTTATGATCGATGGTAAAGAGAGATGCCAGAGCACACAGTGGCAAAGTACATACTCTTCAAATAATGTTGTTGGAAAAAAAAAAACTGGATCTCTACCTGCAGAAGAATGAAATTAGACCCTCCTCTCACACCCATGACAGAAATCAACAAACAAGAATAAAGCCTTAGACATAGTACCAGATACTGTAGAACTACTAGTATAAAATGTAGGAGAAGAGTTCCATGACATTGATCTGAGCAAAGATTTTTTTGGATACTACCCCCAAAAGTACAGGCAACATAAGCAAAACCAGGCAAATGAGTTTTAGTTTATACTAAACTAAAAACTTTTGCAGAGCAAAGGTAAAAATAAACATAGGGAAGAGACAACTTACAGAATGGGTGAAAATATTTGCAAACCATCATCTGGTAAGGGGTTAAGAGTCAAACTATATAAGGAACTCAAAACAACTCAATACCAAAAAAACAAATAACCCAATTCAAAAATGAGCATAGGACTAGAATAGATATCTCTCAAAGGAAAACATGCAAATGGACAACAGAGCTGGGTATAGTGGCATATTCTGGTAGTCCTAGCTACTTGGAGGCTGAAGTGGGAGGATCACTTGAGCCCAGAAGTTCAAGACCAGCCTGAGAAACCTAGCATGACTCCATCTCAAACAACAACAACAACAAAAAAAAAAAAAACACAACTCCCCCCAAACAAAACCAACACAAACAGCCAACAGTTATATAAAAGAATGCTCAACATCACTAATCACTAAGGAAATGCAAACTATAACCACAGTGAGATATACTTCACACTTATAAAAAAGACAAAAGATAACAAGTGTTGATGAGGCTATGGAGCAGAGGGAACCCTTGCACACTGTTGGGAGGGAATATAAATTAGTACAACTGTTATGGAAAACAATATGGAATTTCCTCAAAAAATTAAAATTATAGCTAGAGTATCATCCGGCAATCCCACTACTGGGCATATATCCAAAGGAAATGAAATAACTATGTAGAAGAACTATCTATGTTCCCATATTCACTGCAGCATCAGTCACAAAAACCAAGATATGGAGTCAACCTAAGTGTTCATCAATAAATGAGCAGATAGAGAAAATCTGGATTACATCCAAAATGGAATACTACTCAGCCTTAAAAAGAAAGCAATTCTGTTATTTGTGACAACATGGACGAACCTGGAGGACATCATGTTAAGTGAAGAAATCAAGGCACAGAAGGAAAACTACCACATGATTTCACTTATATGTGGAATATAAAAATATCCAATTCAGAAACAGGCAGTGAAAGGTGGTTTCTAGATGCTGGAAGGTTGGGAGAGCAAGGAGATGTTGGTCAAGGGACAAAAACAATTCAGTGTGACAGAGGAGGAAGCTCAGGAGATCTATTACACTTCATGCTAATGATAGTTAATAGCAATATATTGTATATTTGACAATTGCTAAGAGGGTTGATTTTAAGTGTTCTCACCACAAAAAAAGTATGTAAGGTAACACACATGTTAAATAGCTAGATTCAGTCATTCCAGAATGTATATGTATATCAAAACATCATGTTGTACATCATAAATCCTACAACTTGTCAGTTTAAAAAAGACTGTTATACTTAAATGTAAAGTCCTCTCTTTTCTAAATGATTTTATTTTGAAAAGAATCATGCCTCACTAACTTAAATTTCTGAAAATAAGATGTCAACAAGATTGAGTACATCAAAACACTAAGAACATTTTGTATTTTTGCTAAACATGAGTAAAGATTCAGAGAAATTATAGAAAACATGAGGACAAAGGGTTCTTTGTATAATGGGTAGAAGGCAATTTTAAAATAATAGACACATAAAAAGAGCAAAGGAATCCTAACCACCAAAATATATAGCATTGTTTTTTATGGTCCCCATGTGAAAATGTTTAAAGCTGTCAAGATATGTCAGAAGTTTGCAGGAAAGGAGCCCATAATAAGTTTCAAACAATGAACATTCTTTCCCATCATTAATTTCCTTCCATGCCAGGGCCATTTCAGCATCTGTAGTTTCTGAGGATGTAAAAATGAACTTATAGCAGCACCTATTATATCTGATGTGTCTTTTTCCAGAAAACCTTGAACTATGGATGGGTACAAGGCCAATGGACTTAGCACAAATTCCTATAAAGACATCAGCAGGCACCATAACGGGTACTTCTTTAAAAACCACATACATCATCCGAGCTACATCTTGAGACATTATAAAGCCTTCACCACTGCAGTAATCTGGATAATACTTTTCTGGATACTCACTAAGAGGGACAAATTCTTGGCTATGAGGGTCTCTATTGGGTATATCCTGATGGACCACTCTTCCCACATAGACATCTTCAAGGTGTTCTTTCAGATTGAGAAGATAGTCTACCAAGTTTGGTAGATTGACAAACAGGTCTTCATCGACCTTGAGAATGAACAGGGCATTAGGGCAGAAAGTCACAGCCCACTGGGTCATTGTGATGCTTTTCAGTGTTTGGTTCTCAGAACTATCCAAGAAGAGTCCTTCGATTATGTCATTATTCTTGCGGGACTCTTTGTATATCTCTTTCTGAGTAGTTACCAAAATAGGCATTCCCAAAGCAAACAATGTGAGAATCGGGTGCCCTTGGACACTGGTCATATTACCCCAGGTTTTCCTGATGAGGTCCCGTCTTGTTGCATTTCCTGGACTACTGAAGATTAGAGAGAGCAAAAAAACGTTCTTTCCTTTACACACCTCTGACTGGCTCAAGACATAATATTTGGAGGGATTACTTCTCAGGGGTTCCATGTTCAATTTTCTTGCTTTGTTCTTAATTTCAAGAACTTTTATATCTCGATGAGGCAAAGAATGCAGAAAGTATTCTTCCAAAAGGTCAGCCCCAAAAAGCAAGGCATGAAATAAAATGACATTAAACAGAATGAAACACCACTGGTGAGTTCGAAGTCGGCAGAATATCACCTAAATAAGAAAAGGACACATGTTCATTCAAACTTCATCTCCATTCCTGCTTCCCTCTCCCCACTGAACTCTATATGGGTTTCTTATAGTACTTAGCAGTATACTCTAAGAGTGTATAATCAGGCATCTATGGCACATGCCTGTCATCTCAGCTATTTAGGAGTCTGACGCAAAAGGATTGCAAGTTTGAGGCCAGAGGCAACCTGTGCAATTTACTGAGACTCTGTCTCAGAAATAAAAAGCAAGAAAAGGGGCTGGAGGTACAGCTTAGTGGTGGAGCACTTGCCTAGCATGCGTGAGGCCCTGGGTTTAACCCCAGCCCCATGATTTCACCCTGCGGCATCCGTCCTGTCAGATCTCGGAAGGTAAGCAGGGTTGAGCCTGGTTAGTACAGCCTAATACACTGGGTAATTTGTTCATCTATGCCATTTTATAGCACATACTTCCAAAAAGAATTAAAGGTATCTTTCAAGTTATCCCCATGTTAAAATACAGAAGAGTCATTTTATTAGTGACCTATAATATACAAGCCTGCAGCCGTAGCCCTGTGGCATCCAATCCCATTAGATCTCGGAAGCTAAGCAGGGTCGGGCCTGGTTAGTACCTGGATGGGAGACCGCCTGGGAACACTATGTGGCAACCCACTCTCAAAAATCAATCCACCATTGAAAACCCTATGAACAGTAGAGAAGCACTGACAATAGTGTTTCGCCTTTTGTACGTAGGGTTGCTATGAGTCGGATACCGACTTGATGGCACCTAACAACAACAACAACAATAGGAAAAATTAAAAGTTTGTTTGTTTATATTTTTTTCAGTACTGGGGTTAAACCCAGGGCCTCATGCATGCTAGACAAGTGCTCCACCACTGAGCCACATTCCCAGTCACTCCCCCTCTTTTACTTGAGGCAGGGTCTCAATAAGTTGTGCAGGTTTCCTCTAGCCTCAAAGTCACAGTCCTCTTGCCTCATCCTCCCAAATCACTGCAGTTACAGGCATACGCCATGGCACTCAGCTAGGAGTTTATTGTTATTATGTGTCTCTTCTACTTGATTATGGTTATCTGGACCACAGATGTTATGTTTCTCTCTTTTCTGGTGCTTCCAAGTCCACTGCTTGGCACAAAGTGGATACTGGGTAAAAAATTGTTGTTTTCCTTGTTTGGATGAAATACTACTTACTATATACAAGACAAAATGTTAGACACTGGGGATACAAAGAAGAATCAGACATTGACACAGATATCACTTAACAAATGCAATCATCGTGATAAAAAGCCTACAGGAAAATATATTATGTTCTTTTGTGAATGGAAGCACTTGGATCACTTTCTTCTCTAATTACAAAGGTCAAGGGCAATTTTTCCATGCAGCTGTTGCTTTGGGTGGCCGCCACACACTGGCTATTTATCAACCATATACATTCTTAATCTAATACTGAATCAGAATCGGTTTTGACAGTGCCTCCTAATCATCTGATATGTCTGTCAATATGGGCAGGTTCCTACTATCTGTGTAGCGTATCTTCAGAAATCTAGGATGGATCTGTGCCAAGTTTACTGCACCTCTTCGAGGGAGATGAAACTTTTCCATCTGGCCAGGAATATGTAGAATTGTAATAGAACTAAGGAACATGAAAGGAATTAAATCTCTATTCATTTGTCCTTTCATCACAAAAAAATCCTCCCGTAGTAATATGTTGTTGTTAGGTGCTGTTGAATCTTTTCTCATTCATAGGGTTTTCAGTGTTTTTTCCTACCCTCATAGGGTTTTCAGTGGCTTTTCCTACCCTCATAGGGTTTTCAATCACTGATTGTTTCGGAAGTGGGCTGCCCTGTTCTCCCATTTTTGCAGAGCTGGGGATTGAACCCAGGGCCTCAGTGCAAAGTGGCACTCTACCAACTGAGCTAAACCCCAGCCCCCCGCATAATAATAGTTATCTCTTATTGAGCACTTTCTGCCTTCCAGACATTGTGCTAAGCACTGTACACTTTAACTCATTTAGCCTTAGTGATATCCCTTTCAGGTAGATTATCTTCAAAATTCAATTGAGCAACTGAGTGGTTTAGTAATTTTCCCAGGAGGACACACTGGGTAAGGCATTAGGGTAGGGTCATACTTTGAACTCAAATCTGTCAGATTCTAAAGCTCACTGTTAACCACTAGAGAATCCTGACTCTTGTCCATGTCCATTGACTAGGAATAAAACAACACCACAAAATAAAGTCATTTAATTATAACCTAAACCTCTTTGCATTTTCTCAGTGCTGATAATTTACACATAGAAGAAATTTCAACAGTCAGTCTCAAAGCCTATTTTAATACATAGCAAAGCCTTCAAAGGTTACCAGAAACTTACCTGCATGTTGTCTGTGAGCAATTTCAGGGCTTTGGAAGTTATTAAGTCCAGATGCCAGGTTATGCCCAAATGTACCTCAGGGTAACTCCAGTCCAACAGCAATTATAATAAGGTATTTTGCACCTCAGACTTTAAGGGTAAAGTTTCTTGCCAATCAACCTGAGCTTTTGTCCTAGAATACTGGCTGTCTGCATAGGAGAGTGAGTGCTGATCGTGTTACAGCTAGTGTGCATCCAGAACAAAGAACAGAAAAAGCAAACCTGTTCAAATGAATGCTTCCAACTTTGTGTATTTCACGAAACTGATTTCATGCTGAGTTCCTGGTTGGGTACATATGGGAATTCAAAGAACTATTCACTTACATCACCTCTCCACAGTACTCAAGGAGAAACAATGTTTTTATGAAGTCCACTGCAAGAAACTAAGTGGTTGGCATAATGCCTGCTCCCTAATACATGCACATGTTAAACTGGTCTAAACATCAAGGAATACTTGCCATCCCTGGTGGGTGCATATTTTTCTCACCAAGGAAACAGCACATAGTGAGGTGTGGTATAGGTCTCATTGAGAAGGATTCTGAATTTCTGGTATAAGCTATGTAAGAACTTTATTAAATTAATTGTAAGTCTTGCAAACTAAGCTCCTCCAAGGTAAATTTATCTCCAAATAGAAAACATCAGATAGTTAATTTTAGTCTGGTCTGAAGAAACTGGAAGCATGTAGAAATTATTCTAAACACCATTTCTACCAGCAAGTTAATTTCAAGCAACAACATTCAGTATATTTTCTTGTTCCTGCCACACAAGCAGCTACATTAAGCATTCTGTCTTCATGCCAAGCTACATTTTATCTTTTTTTCACATATTGACCTTCCCACCTTCCAATTACAGCAGTTTTTGTAATTCTTTAGTTACAAATTATTCCTCATATTTAAAGTTGGCTATTTTTCCTGAACAATCAGCATCAGTCTTGGAAATTTTTACCAAGTGGGAAATTCTAATCTAAAAATCCAAATGAAGGGTATTTTTTATATATAGTAAATTTAACGGTGAAATAGGTCTTGTAAATATTTAATTAAACAGGCAAATCTACTTTGCAATTTTCTTTTTCTTTTCTTTTATAGTCATAAATTCTGCTCCTGAATCTTCTCGGGACTCAAATTTACACAGTTTAGTTTCTTTATCTTTGAGAGGTTCAGACAATATCATCTCTGGGGCAGCTCCATCTGGAATTTTCAGTTTGATTTGTCAAACTTCTACCCTACTGAGATTGAGATGGCTTGGTGCATAGATATTGGGACTTGGTTTTCTTTACACCCTCCCTTTCACAGATATTATCCAATCTGTGTATCCATATCTTCCTAAATGCCTTATAATGTCATCACCAATGAATCTCCTGCTTAGAAGTCTACAATGGCTTCTTGTTGCCTACCAAATCAAATATGCTCTCTTGGGACATGACTTTGAGGACCCTATTCTTTGCTTTCATTCTACATAATTTTTATTTCCCATGTTTCAAGCACCTTAGATAGAGTCAGAATACTTGGAAACTCACTGTGTTCTACCATTAACTGAATATGTTACTCTCTTATTGTTTATATTATTGTTATTCCTGGATCTTTGGACTATAGTGTCCAAGATGGTAACCATTAGCCACTGGTAGCTATGTAAATTTAAATTAACTAAAATTAACTAAAATTAAAATTTTAGTTCCTCAGTTATATGAGGGGCTGGGGTTTAGCCCAGTTGGTAGAGTGTCCTGATGAACTGTCTGAGGCCCTGGGTTCAACTCCCAGCACCAAAAATAATGGGAGGACATGGCAACCCACTGTAGAAACAATCCCAAAACAGCCACTGAAAACCCTAAGAGGGTCACTATGAGTCAGTTCTGACTCAACGACACCTAACAACAGCAGTTATATTAGGGAGTTTCCAAGGATTCAGTAGCTACAAGAACTAGTGACAGACTTTATTGGATAGCACCAAGAGAGAACATTTCCATCATTGTTGAGGATCCTATTGGACAGTATTGGCTGTCATTGGGTATAGGAATGCTGTACCCCAACATTACCACCTGCCTTGAGGAAGTCCTTTTCTCAGGACCTCCACTCTGGGGAGATGCCAGGTCCTTGTCTCAGTCACCAAAAAGAATTTCAGAGTGAAACCAAGAAGTGAAGCAGAGTTTTGAATTTATTAGATAAAGGGTGACAAAGAGTACACACTTCAGAGCAAGCATGGGCATTTAGAAAGAGAGCCGGGCCTAGGTGTCTTCACAGGTGGTGCATGTATAATTTGGGGCTTTTGAAGTTACATTGCTCATTGGGGTCCTAGCAGGTGTCTGGTATAGATTTACAGACTGGAAAAGTAGCATTGTTAAAATGCCAAGATTGAGATAGTTGATATAGTTGATATAGTTCCTACTATATCTAGTCTTAAGGAAATTACCTCTGTCTGTTAACTTTAATTATAGTTCATAATCTGGTTTTGTCAGATTCTTAGGGAAGCACTGATTTCTATGCAGGCAGTTCTCATAGCAACTTTTCTTTTTGGTTGTGCTGGAATTCTTCACTGATAAGATTCAGACCAGATTCTGGGATGAGAGAAGTCCTTTCCTTTCCATGTCTCCAAAATTTTCCGTCTTTCTATCCTGCCTCAGTTATAAGGTGTGTGTGTGCGTGTGTGTGTGTGTGGGGGGGTGGTGGCTTATGAGGCCTTACAGGAGGATAATTTGTGGTCTGAAGTCGATTTGGGTTGAAATCCTATGACAGTTATCATAGGCAAGATACCCAAATCTCTTTTGACCTGTTTCCCCATCTCTAAATATGGGCCAATAAAAGTAACTACCTTACAAGAGGATGGTTGAACACAGGGCCTTGCACACGCTAGGCAAAGTGCTCTACCACTGAGCTACAACCGCCATGCCCCTTATTTATGATATTCTTTTTTCATTTTTAAATTTAATCTAATTTTTTTCCACTACTAGGGGTTGAACCCAGCGCCTCACACATGCTAGATAGTGCTCTGCCACTGAGCTGCAACCCCTCATAGCCACTTTTCAAAATTTCGAGAGAAGTTCTCGAAAAATTGTGCAGGGTGTCTTTGGCCTCCAACCCCGCCCCACCCCCATGCTCCTGCCTCTCCTTCGGAGTAGCTGGGATTACAGGCGTGCCCCACCAGATGGCCACAGCTTTAGTTAATGCTAAAAAATCTCCATGCTTCATGTTGTTCAATCAGAACATTCAGATGAAGAGGGTACAGTAGATGTTATGAAAATGAGGAAAAGAGTCTCAGAGGTCGAGTAACCAAGCCTTGGGCACAGCCAGAATGTAAAAGTTGTGTCAGTACCTGTATTACCTGACAGTCCCCTGCCAATTTCCTTACATTTTGTTTTGTCCTTAGCACTTGCTAAGAATTGCCCCATGTTTTAGTTCCTTATCTGTCTTCTCCCCTCCTATTAAATATGAGCCCCAGGCGGTGACAGATTTTTGTGGGCTTTGTTCACCCATCTCCCAAAACAATACTAGGGATATAACAGATTTTCAATGAGTTATTTGAATTTGGACACATCTCCACTTCTGAACCCTTTCCTCTGAGAAGTGAGAATATTAGAAGGTTGTCGCTTAGCTAGTGTGAGATGAGACTGAACCGGGGTCATAAACATTCCAAGCAAATTTGGATACTGCTTTAAACACTTTGGTACAGGTCCCACCAGCCCTAAGCGAGAGGGCCCCGCCTCTTCACACGCCCCTCTCCCTCCCCCGTGGGGGGGACCGGAAGTGCTGTCGCTTCCGCTGGGCGCCGCGGGGCGGAGGGGCGCGCGGAGATGACGCAGGCAGCACCGGAAGCCGCTCCCCTGTGAGGCTGCGGAACCCGAGCGGCGGCCGCAGGTCCAGGTCTGTGTGGACGAGGCGGGGCCGGCTGGGGAGGGGGCTGTGTGGTGCCCGCGCCTCTGCTGACCCGCAGCGCCTGGAGCTGTTTGTTTTTCTTCCTTGCAGGCGCCATGGCTGCGGAACGGACCCGGCCGCTGCGAGGCTCTGGCGGCCCGAGCGCGCCTCGTTGGTGTGAGCCCGGCGCGAGGTCCCGGGCCCCGGGGCGCTCGCTCAGGTCAGTGCCGCGCGGAACACGGCTCGGGGCGCTGGGGACCTGGGAGCGACGAGCAGGCTGAGGGATGTGGAGCTCTTTGTAGAGACAGGAAAATTAGGTCCCGGAGTTCCTGCCCTCGGGTGCCTTCGTTTCCTTAGCGGCGAAGGGAGTTAGCAGTCGTGTCCCAGGGCCACCGTGAGTTTGAAAGAGGACGGAGTGTGGAGAGGTGGCTTATGAAGTACAAAGCGTGGTAGTGTGGCAAGGGGCTGCGCCGTAATTGTGGGTATGTCTTGAAAACGAGTGTGTATGTGCGGTGCTGCTTGGGTTAAAAAGCGAAAATAACAATATTAATCCTAAGTAATAACGGTAATTGGCATTTATGGTAGGCTTACGGTGTGCCGGGTACTGGGGTAAACGCTTTATGTGCATTATCCCGTTTAATCCTCACAAAAATCTTTGTAGGTAAAGCCTTTTGCGGGTACGGTTTTCAGTCGGGGAAACTGGGCTTGAGCCAAATGAACTGATTTGCCCAGGGTCACCCAGCATCAAGTGGAGTTGCAGTGCCCCTATTTCATAAACGTTCTTTGTACTGTTTGAAAGCTTTTAAAAATTCATCTTAAAACTAAAGGCTTTTACTCCGGTTGTGGTGGTGGACTCCTGGAGTTCCAGCACTGGCGAGGCAGAGGCAGGAGGGTGGCAAGTTCCAGACCAGGCTGCCCTACATAGTAAGACCCTTTTTCAGAAAATACACGGCCTGGCACTCTGGCACACACCTGTAATCTCGGGGACTCCGGAGGCAGAGGCAGACTAGGTAATTTAAGGAGATCCTGTCTCAAGATAAAAAATAAAAAGGGCTTGGGGTGCAGCTCAGGGGTAGATAAAGTGCTTGCAAAGTATGTGTGAGGCCCTGGGTTCAGCCCTCTAGTACAGGGAAAAAAAACAAAACAAAACACCAAAGACTTTTTATTAGTATATTCAGATGGTTTTAATGGTTTTACATTTAAAAAGTATACAATTAAAAGGGACCTGTCAATGCTTTCCTCATCTTTCCAGTTCTCTCTGGAAGTAGCCATTGCTATGAGTTTCTTGACTATTTAATGTGTATTATCCATATGTGAGTTTATAGATATACTTACATTTTCAAAGCCTTTCTGTCTTTTAACTAGTTATACTTCATAGGAAAGGAGAGGGAAGATGAGGTCTCCTTCCCAACAACAAGAACATATATCTGACTTTCTGTCTTTACTAGACCAGGTGTTGGTGGAGTAGGAGGGGTAAACACATTCACACTGTTTCATCCAGAATGCCTGGTCTCTAATAAGACTTGGGAGTATAGGATTGTTTTGCTTTGAGAGAGTGGGGACTGGGTGAGATACTGATGTGTTACTTTCTGTGAAACTCTGGGAAAGGTACTCCTCTTCTTGGGCCATGAATTTCCTCAGTTGTTAGGTAAGGGCAATAGTACTGGTACCTTCCATAAACTTGTGAAGATCAAACAAGGTAATGTTTTAGCAGTACTTTAGTCTTTAAAACCAATATAAGAGCTGCCTAAGGGAACACTGAGAGTTAATGGCAGAACCACAGACCATACTCAAGCTATCTCCCAATTTAGGAGTCTTTTCATCACAATACATATTTCTTCCTAGCATTGTGATTGTTAATATTAAGGGCAGGAGGGCAAATTTAATGTTTGGTTTGAGATGGGGGCAAAACAGTAAGACAGCAGGGGATGTGAGTATGGTCAAGAGAAGAAGAAATCTAGTGAGCTAGTCTCAACTCAATAACTGCCCTTAATTATAAAATTAGACACCCAGTAAGTTTGAGTCCTTGAGTTTTTCTTCCAGTTATTAAGAGAAATTTTGTGATAAGATCATGAGGTTAAAAGGGCTGTTAGTAGGTCATGTCCATCTAGCCTCATTGCCACAAAAAGGATTCCTGCCAGGTATTCATAGTAAGGGAAGTAATGAAAAGTATGATTTGCATTACCCTAAACTGAGCACTATGCTACACAGGTGCCCGTGTTTTATTTCTGGTTCTTATAGTCCTGAATTCAGGCGATAGTTTCCATTTTACAAATAACAAACTGAAGCTCAGAAGTTAGCTGAACATTCTCATGATCACATAGGAAATCCTGAATCAGTAAAAAATTAGAGTCCAAAGCATTTTCATTTATCCCATTTGCTTCTGTGTCCAGCTGTCCTGAGTATTCACAGTAGCGGGAAACTCAGCAGTCTAGAGGTGGATGTTCCATTGTTAGAATGCTCTGATGATTTAAAAGCTTCTTGTGTTGAATTGAAATCTCACTTCCTCAAGTTTCCCTTGGGGGACCTTGTGCTACCAGTACATGATGTATTCCTAGAGGCTGTCTTTGAAAGAGTTCACTTTAGGCCTGTCGCCTTAGGGAAGTCCCCTCCAAAGTTAGAAAATAAAGGTTGATGTTTTTAAGTAGTACATTCTGCAGAGTTAATGAAACCTGTTTTTTTAAATGTCTTTTTCATAACAATTGTAGATGAAGAACTAGAATGCCTGATAGGGTTGAACGGCTTATAGGGCAATCTCTAATGTAAGGAGCAGGACAAAAGAATTCTTATTAGGAGTTGGGAGAATATATAAATCTCAGAGGTGGCTGGGCTTTTCCAGGTGCCGACTGGAAAGCTTGTAGGCACATTAAATTGACCAGTTGTAGGATATCTTTTAGATACTCATGAATGATAAGAACCTGATAATGTTTGAATGACCTGTGGCCATTTCAGTAACACAGTTTACATAAATACAAGCACCTCCATGACATACGTATCATAGTGTGTGTACACCTGTGTGTAGGTGTGACGGAGGAAGCCCCTCCATGCTTTTCATTTGGCTTGGTGGTGCACACCTATAATCTCAGCACTCAGGAGGTGAAAGCAGAAGGATTTTAAGTTCGAGGCCAGTCTGGATTACAACGTGAGATCCTATCTCAGAAATAAATAAATATTCCGGGGCATGTGGGTTTTTGTTTGTTTGTTTTGTTTTGTTTGTGGTACTGAGTTGAACCCAGGGACTCCTGCATGCTAGGCAAGCATTCTACAACTGAGCTGCACCCCTACCGCTTTTTAATTTTTTTTTATTTTTGAAACATGGTCTCATTAAGTTGAGCAGGCCGGCCCCACTCCTGGAACCTGTGATCTTTTTGCCTCAGCCTCCTGAGTAGCTACGGGGTATATGTTTTTAATGGGCCAGTTAATTAATTAGATATTGTGACTTTGTGCAGATGCCCACACAAGAGGATTGTTTTGTTTTGTGAATAATAATTCTTAAAAATAGAGATTTTCTAGAAATGTCAGAGACCCAGGGTTACTAAGATTCAGAGGAAGGAGGGGGCTTGTTTTCTTGGGACACATTGATAAAAACTGTGACCTGATTATTTTTGGTAGTCAGATCTTTATATAAATTAATACATCCTGTATCTCAAACCCTTTAGCTTCAAGAATATTATCTTTAATGCTAATTATAATTCCAGAGACCAAAACTATAAGATAGCAGATGATGTCATTGAAAGGTTTGGTTCTTTTTCTACTAAGTCATACTGATTTTTAGGAATGCTGTTGCCAAATTTGGGTTCGGATTTAGCTCAGTTGGTAGAGCGCTGCGCTGCAATCTCTGAGGTTCCAAGTTCAATTCCCAGCACCTCGAAAATGGGAGAAGGACCTGGCAATCCACTTCCAAGGCAATCCCGAAAACAATCTGCCATTGAAAACCCTATGAGGGTCGCTATGAGTCAGACTCGACTTGACGGCACCTAACAACAACAAGATTAATGTAGACATAAGTTTTTTTAATTATGTGACAGTCTTATAAGAAACAAAATAATTAGCTTAGAAGAAATAGTTTTTTTAAAAAATGGAAATGTCAAAACATGAAAATTAAAAATAAAACATCTCATGTACCTTTCACCTAGTATTAACATCTGTCACTGACACATGGCCAATCTTGTTTGTCTCTATTGTGAAGAGTGAGTTAATTAATATCTGTTGATACAACATGATACTTTAAAATTCTTCTGTCTCTGTTGGTCCTGGAGTGATTTGTCATTCTCCCATAGGGGAAAATGGTATAATCAGATAGACAAAGTACCCCCAGATCTTAACACCAGGTTATGATTCTTCAGTTGTTCGTCGCTTAAGAGAGACAGACAACTTGGTGTATTGTTTTTTTTTTTTTTTTTTTTTTTTTTTGGCAGTACTGGGGGTTGAACACAGGGCCTTGGGCTTGCATGCTCTGCAAGTGCTGGACCACTGAGCTGCACCCCCAGCCCATTTTTTAACTTTTTGAAGCAGGGTCTTGCTCAATTACTCAGACTGCCTCTGGTCTCGAATTTGCAATCTTCCTGCCTCCACCCACCGCCACCCCCCAGCTGCTGGGATGACAGGCGTGCACTACCACGCCTGGCTAGGTGTACTGATTTTGAGAGCACAAGTCTTGAGAGCACTAGTCTCGAGTCTGAGAGCACTAGTCTGTTTTGCTGTTCCACTAGCTCTGTGATTGTAGGCACATTACTTACCTCTTTTGACCTGTAATTTCCTCATCTGCAAAGTGAAGGTGATAATACCTGGTTTTTGGTGCTTTGTAAGCATCAGAATTATTTTTTCTTTTGTATTTCTGAAAAGGGGTCTCTCTGTGTTGCCCACTCTAGCCTTGAACTTGTAACCTGCTACCTCGGCCTCCCAAAGAGATAGGATTATAAGCATGTGCCATTGTGCCCAGCAGCATCTGGGTCATTAATTTGCCTTATTGTGAGGCTTCTAGAATCTTCATGACTTTCTAGGGCAAATAGTTAAAAATTGTCAGTAGCTTATATGAAGCTTATAAAAACAGACTATGTAAGGCCTTTAGTAGTTCATGTTCTAACAGGTAGTACCATATAGCAGGTGGAAGAACCAGAATTCCTGAGGCATGTAACTTAGTACACCAGCTTAATCTTTTGTTTGAACATCATTGCAAAAACAAGGAGTCAGTTTTGTGATTTTGGTGACTTGTGCTACAGCTCTCGAGATTTGCTTTCTGGTTGTCACATCCTGCTGTTTACGTTTGTGATTTTGTGCCCAGATGGAGTGTATTGAGGAATTCATTGAGGAAATAGTTTTATGATTTTGATGTGGGGGGTTTGCATTATTCAACACACTGATTATGAATGAATACTTTGTAATTCTTTTACTGTGAGGATGCATGTGGCATGTGCTAGACTTCAAAAGGAACGAGTCATACACGCCAACCTAAGGTGCACTGACTTATGTTTTGGAGATCATCATTTGTTAAGTTATGTTTTCTCAAATGTATTTTCTTTTGTATGCATGGAAATTTTCAGATAAATATAATGTATTAACTGTGAAGTTGTAATATAGTAACTAAGCATAAAGTTGTCATGCCAAGTTCTTTACACTAATTTTTAATACTTAATTTATTAGCAGTCTTGCTTGAACTGTCTTTTTGAGCAGAACTAATACAATATTTTGATGTGCCACAGGTAAATATTTCCATAACCTTATGGAGAGAAAGGACTTTGAAACATGGCTTGATAACATTTCTGTTACATTTCTTTCTCTGACGGACTTGCAGAAAAATGAAACTCTGGATCACCTGATTAGTCTGAGTGGGACAGTCCAGCTCAGGCATCTCTCCAATAACCTGGAGACTCTCCTCAAGCGGGACTTCCTCAAACTCCTTCCCCTGGAGCTCAGTTTTTATTTGTTAAAGTGGCTCGATCCTCAGACTTTACTCACATGCTGCCTCGTTTCTAAACAGTGGAATAAGGTGATAAGTGCCTGTACAGAGGTGTGGCAGACTGCATGTAAAAATTTGGGCTGGCAGATAGATGATTCTGTTCAGGACGCTTTGCACTGGAAGAAGGTGTATTTGAAGGCTATTTTAAGAATGAAGCAACTGGAGGACCATGAAGCCTTTGAAACCTCATCATTAATTGGACACAGTGCCAGAGTGTATGCACTTTACTACAAAGATGGACTTCTCTGTACAGGTAAGAGACACTGGGACCGTTTTTTCTTTGGGTTTGTTTTGTTTTGTTTTTTTGTTTACATTTTATATGGTAGAGTCAAAAACACACAAAGTATTCAAGCTTGAGAACAGCAAGTATTAGTTATCTGAGACATCTGTAATGGCATTTCTCCTCACCCCTGGGTAGATTTCCCCACTCCCCTAGTCTTTCTCTCTAGAGAAATCAGTCATCTTTGTACGGATTTATGATTTTAAAAAGCTTTAGACATTCTTTAACTATGCTGTGAATAAAAATCTGTAGATTACTTTTTTCTGCTCTTTTCCTCCATGTACAGCTTTCCATGTTGGTTAATTTTGTTTGTTTTTCTGTCATCAGTGATTTTTTTTTTTTTTTTTTTTTTGAGAAGGTCTCATTGTGTAGCTCTAGCTGGCCTCAGACTTGTGTTGATCTTCCTGCCTTAGCTTCTTGGGTGCTGGGATTACAGATATGCACCACCATGCCCAGCTTCAGTGATTTTTTTTTAGAAACAATTTTTTTTAAAAAAATGGTGTCCTGGCAAGTAGTTAGATCATTTTGAATGAATTGTTTAACCTCTCTGTTTTGTTGTCTGTAAAATGTAGGAAATGAGGTATTTTTTCCTTGCTCTAAAATCCTGTGATTCCAAGAATTGGAAGTTTAGAGTTTGGGCATAAGAATGAAAACACTTTTAAACTAGGCAATTGAGTAATGCTATATAACATACATAATAGATAAAACTTAGAATTTGTGTTATTGTTGAATTACAGTGTGTGTTTGTTTCTACAAATGGTTGTAATCCATGCCCACATTTTGATAGATGATGTAAATAAATCAGAGGTGGCTCTAGGCAGTTCTTTTCTGTGAGCCCAGTGCCTGTTTACCTACATTGAATGTAATATGTAAGGATACTTGTCTTTTTTTTTATCCAAGGTAATTTCTGATAACATTTGTGTACTATTGAAACCATTTGTCACTTTTAATAAGTATAAACTGTTCCTTTGTGTAAATATATAATTATTTAGCTATTTTCGTATTAAGGCATGTTCAGATTGTTTCTGTTTTACATTGCTTTTTTTTTTCCTCCTTGAATTATTTATGTGGGGCATAAGCTGGAAAATAGAATTACCAGATCTAGAAGTATGGATGATTTTATAGCTCTGCTTAGTGTCGTTTCCAGATATTCTGAGTTGATGCCATGGCAGCAAAGTCTTAGATAATTTTACTTCACTTTCAGTCTCACCAGACTCAATTTTAACATTTTTAATAATTAAGAGGCATATAATTTCTCAAGATTGTTTTAAAATTGCATTTCTTTATTAAAGATATGTGTTTTGCCATGAGGTGATACAGTCTCTGCCATGCCAGATACTTTGTCAGTTTTATAAAATAGACATTTGATTTAAGGCATTTCATGGTTTAATCTGTCATCCTGAACTTATTTGATGCTTACCTATTTTTCCCTGATTACTGAAATATGATCATCCATTATTCTGTATTTTAATGTACTTTCCTAGTTGTGGTGATGGCTTGTCTATGTCTTTTTTGCCTTATGATCTGTGGCAAGTATTTTTTTTAAAAATTAAGATCTAGTATTGCTAGGAGCTCTTTCCCACTTAGCTAAATATTGGTGGTTGACACATTGTTTTCACAATCACCTCCAGCTTTTTTAAAACAATTACTTCATTATACTTTAAAATTTCAATTATTTAGAACAAAAGTAGGAAATAGGCACTGAATTAATCTTTAAGTGGGTCTGTATAATATGTTATTTTTGTTCTAATTCATAGGTTTACATATGGAAAATTATGATCATGGCTATTGAGAAATGATCAAAGTACTAATTTTTCTAATAGCAGCATCTATAGGACACTTCACTAGTGAGAGAAGTACTTTTTACAGAGTTATATTATTTGTGTCATTTTTCTTACAAGCTTGAATTTTCACTGTGGTTGAGTTGTGAAATCCTGAATTTGGCAGTACGCTAATGGTGACTCTCAGGATAGCACCTTGAGCAAGCAATAAAATAGTAATACCAAAGAGATTGATGGCTAATGTTAAAAATTGACATGATGTACATTGAGGTAATTATTCTTCTGTTCTTTGGTTTATTTCTGGAATGGTAAGAAAGGAACCTGGTGTGCTTCATGCTCGTCAATAGACACTTATTTATAACTTGCCAACCATTTAGAAGACAGTGCGCACACATGGCAGAAGAGCAGTTCTTTCCTCAGAGAGTACACACACTCAGATCAAGGAGATGACCTTAGGTAAAAGTCTCCGTGTGGACTGTGCCAGATCAGAATACTTGCCTTCCTAAAGAGTGTAGCTTCTAGTCCACTGTAGTGAGTTCTTGTCATGGTAGGATTCAGACTCAGAAAGACCAGGTCTGACTTTTCAAGAGAAGCCTCAAATCTAGATTGTTGTAAAATATTGTGAGGTTTTTTATTTATTTTTTTCTCAGTGTTGATTTTTAAGTATTATTCAGATTTTTAAATTACCATTATCGGGTCATATTTAGCCTATGAGATGTTGTATTTTGACCTCTGGCTTATAGTTAATCGAAAATCAAGGGTTATATCAGAGTTAAAATAAAATAATGTAGGACTGGGAATGTAGCTCAGTGGTAGAGCACTTGCCCAGTCTATACAAGGCCCTGGGTTCAATCCTTGGCACCATAAATAAATAAATAGATAGATAGGTAATGTAGTTGAATTGTATGGAAAAAAAACCATAATTGTTGGGAGGCAAGAGTGATTTGTTGCATTTTGGAAAATTTGTTTATGTTTGGGCTTGCAGAATGGGTAGATTTTAGATGAGATACAAAGGGATTTCCAGTAAGAGCAGCATTAGCAAAAGTATGTTAAGGGCTAAGCCTGGAGCATGTAGGAGGAAAAATAAAGAAAATTATTTTGTTGGACACTTAACATATAAGTAGGACCTCTTATAAGGATCACTTAAAATGTAATCTGAGGTAGTAGTCCTGGGCTGTGTTGTGAAGAGCTGTGAATGCTGGGAACATGAATTTAGTTAACTTTGCATAAGAAGAAAGCCGTGAAAGATTTCTGAGCAGAAAATGGGTAAAGATTAGAGCTTTCTGCTTCAGGAAGACCAGTGTTTCTTATTTCTGTCAGACTTAAGTCTGATGTACAATATTTTCTTATCTTGAATTCTTAGAAATGAATTATCTACACATATACATATTTTAAAAATCAATATAATACTTAAACTCTGATCAAGAGGAGAAATAAAAGTACTATAAAAGTACTTTAAAATAACACACATTTAAACAGGTAATGCTCAAACATGACTGTGCTAAAAGCCAGTGAAGTAAACATGTTTCCACCTATATTGTCATCGTGAACATGACAGCTATAATTGCATGCTTTATTTGTGTCATGGGTACAATCAGTGATTTCTTCTCACTTGATGAAAGACCCTTCACAAAGTTCCCAACAAAGCAGAGTACATCTTTCCTCAATTTATCTGGCATTTGCACTCATAGAAAGGTCAATATATAAACATATACTTTGCTTTGTAAAACAGTCTAGGCTCAGAAAGTAAGATTTTTACTGATGAATGTCTGGCAGAACCATTAAGAATGTCTTGCAAAATGAAAGACAGTCCTTTTTATGCACCGTCCCAGATATTACAGGGCCTCCAGCATTCCTGGTCCTCTGTTCAGGTGATGCCAGTAATTCTCCCTACCCCCATCATGTGACAACTGAAACCATCCCCACAAATTTCTGAAATACTCCATAAAGAGATGATAGTACTATCAAGAGCTTACAGAGGTTTCAGAACCTCTGAATTCTGAGCTTCCAAATTAAAGTATTTGCATGTTACAGTTAGGCCAGGCTACGTAAGTAGAGAATTGAGATATAAGGGTAGATGTGATCCAAAAAAAAAAAAAAAAAAAAAAAGCAGTTGAACACAAGCACCATCCATTAGAGTCGAGTCAACAGGATTTGGCAGTGGACTAACTGTGTATCAAGAAGCAGCAAGATTTTAGAAATAGCTGGGGTTTCTAGCTTTGTATGCCTGGGAAGGTAGTAATACTAGTAACAGGACTAGAAAATGACAAAATGAATTCAAGAGGGTAGATGCAGTTCAATTTGGGGTGATTTGAGTTTAGTTGCCTATTATATATCCAAGTCAGAATTCCCAAGGTATCAGAGCTTTGAAGAGTACTCAGGGATAGAAAAATTTAGGAGTTAGTAACATCACAGCTACAGCTGGAACAGTGAGACTTCAGAAGGAAATTTAGAGGGAAAAAGAATGGAGTAGATCCTTGACAAGTGTGTTTAGAGAAAGAAGTGGAAAATAGAGAAAGGGGATGAAGAGTTTCAAGAGAATGCCAAGCGTGTTTTAAAGAAGTACCAGTAAATGAAAGAACATTAAAAAAAAAAAGCACTAGTAAATATTTATTCAGTTGGTCAACAGTCAAATGGCTTCAGAGAGGTGTTTGAGAACTGAGATCTGATTCTACCAGTTAAATATTTAAACTTAACTTGATAAGATAGCTTACTTCATTTGGGTTACAGTTCATTTTTCTGCCTATCTTTGTTGCATATACATCCCTGACATTTTTGTATCAAAATAATGCTTTATTTTTTATTTTATTTTAGTATTTATTGATTAGTAGGTTGGTTAATTGCTGTACTGAGGAGTTGAACCTGGGGACCTCTGTATGCTTTTTGTGTGTGTGTGTGTGGTATTAGGGATTGAACACAGGGCCTTGCCCTTGCATGTTTTGCAAGTGCTGTACCACTGAGCTGCACCCCCAGCCCATTTTTTTACTTTTTGAGACAGGGTCTCACTAAATTACGCAGACCGCCTCTGGTCTTGAATTTGTGATCCTCCTGCCTCTGCCTCCCGAGTCGCTGGGATTACAGTCTTGCGCCACCAAGCCCGGCTTTAAGTATGCTTTTTACAAGTGCTCAACCACTGAGTCATACCCTCAGTTCATTTTTTACTTTGTATTTTGAGACAGGGTCTTGCTAAATTATGCGGGCTGCCTCTGGCCTTGAACTTGCAATCCTCCTGTTTCCACATCCCAAATTGCTGGGATTAAAGGCGTGCACCACTGCTTTCCAGTTCAAAATAATATTTTAATTCTGTTTCCTGAATTGAGAGGAATTTCGTTGCTTATAGGAGTATAAACAGTCCACGTTTATTTAGTCCTCTTTCACCTCTAGGCTACATGATTAGTGACCCCCTTTGAAAGAATGTTGGGTTAGTGAGTACAGGTAACGAGTCCAGAGGAGGCTGACACAAGGCCTGAAAGGAGCAGATGGGTCTGGCTCCTAAACGGTTAGCAGTTAGGAATAGACTTGTACCACCGTAAAGTCAATTCAACTTGATTGTTTTAATGTTTCTTTAAGGCGTAAAACCCAATGGCATGTTTTCTTTATATAAACTAGTTTAATTAGTTTGGATAATCTCTCCTATAGGTCTTTTTTCCAAATTGTGATAAAGCATATATGACAAAATTTACCATTTTTAACTTAACTTCCTTTCCTTCCTCCTTCCCTCTCCGCCCCTCTCCTGTCCTTGACATCTTCCCTACTGTTTTGCTACTATTTTCCACAGTGCAGCTATAACTGTCTTTAAGAACTACATATAAAGTTATAGTTAAGCATCTTCCTGACCCATTTCTCCAGCTTGACCTTGCCCCTATTTCCCAGACAGACTGAACTTTTTTTAATAACCAGTGTCCATGTTTTGGGCCTTGCATTTTGACAATAAATGTAAATAATTCTTAGTTTTTAGGATGATTCCAAATAGTGATTTATGAATTGGTCTCAATGCCAATTCGTATTTACTTATGTTACATAGACGTACTTGATAGGTATGTCAGTAGGTATATGTCTGGGATTGGCAGACCACTAAGTGTGGGTCACATCCACCAGAAAAGAGTAATTGTTACAGAGACTCTGGTTTGCAAAGTGTAACATATTTATTATCTGATCTTGTACAAAAAAAGTTCTACTGAACCCTAGCATATATTGTTCTTTTTTCTTTTTTATTTCTTGGCCTAGTTAAATTGTTATTCTTTATAGAGTTCAGTGAATTAAAACCTGAGAGTCTTTTTAAGCCATGAAATTCTTTCTTCAGACATGCCAAAATCTGGCTTAAAAACAAAAGAGGAGCATAGTTAAGGAGCCAGTCATGCCAGCTCCTGAGGCATATTTGTAAAACATTCAAATGGTAAGGAGCACACTGATAATCTTAAGAGAGCTTCATCTGAGATATTTTCTCTTTTTTATTTCCTTCTTGAATTTGGTGTGGGTGTTTGTGCTGCCCACTACTAACCATAGTGAATTATTATTATTATTGGTTGTTTAGCTTTTTTTGTCTTCCCATGTAGAACTAAGTGCCATGAGAGCAGGAGCCCTGCGTGACACAGAAGTTCTATAAATGTATGTTGAATGAATAAGTGAGGCCCTGGTTGAACACTGGCAGTAAGTCAGAGCCAAGCTCATAGGACCTAACATGTTTTTCCTTCCTACTCTAGTTTCTTAAAAATGCAACTGCCCAAGTGAAAGGACCATAATCTGTCCTAGACTGTGCTATCCAGCACAGTAGCCATAGCCCTCTTTCACTTTTGAATTCTTGAGCTGTAGTTAGTCCCAACTGAGATGTGAAGTGTGAAATACTAAAGTTAAAAGATTTAGAATGTACAAGAATATAAACTATCACATTAATAATTTTCTGTTTATTACATGTTGAAGTGTTAATATTTTGGACATACTGAGTTAAAATAAATTCTCATCCTTTTTTTTTTTTTACTTTTATAAGTAACAAGAAGCAGTAACTATTGGGACGTTTTAAGTTATATATGTGATTTATATTATATTTCTGTTGGATAGCACTGTTCTTGACCTTTGGTTCTCAAAATATTGCTGATGAGTTAGAATTACCTGACAAATTTTTTAAGATTATTGGACTCCATCTCAGATATTCTGAACTAAAATCTCTGAAGATAGCACCCTGTTTTGTGATTTGTTTGATTTTCTGTGTGTGTTGCGTGTTTGCCTTTTTTTTAAGGTGCTGGAGATGGACCCCAAGGTCTCACATATGCTAGGCAAGTGCTGTACCGCTGAGCTATGTACCCAGCCCGCTGCTTGTATGTTCCAGTAAAACTCCTTGGATGATTCTGATGTCTCATATGCTCATTGAGAACCACCAAACAAGTCCTACCCTTCATTTTATAGAGAAGGAAACAGAGACCCATGTAGCAAAGTGACAATAAATATATAATCATTTCACTCTGCCCTCAGAGGTTTTGCCCACAATAAAACTTATGCTTTCATTCTTTCATAAATGATGGTTATTTTTCCATTGTGTGAAACAGTGGCTCTTGGCTAAAAATGGAATTGTGTCTGGCTTTATTTAGTCACTTCAGCATTTTGAAAACTGGTTATTTGGTACTTTCCTAGAATACTGTGTCCTAATCATAGTAACTATATTTAGTGTCTTCTCAAAATGTCTTTTTCTTGAGTCTTTAAAGGTAAATTGTGAGATACAAGTTAATCATTAGGATTTTAAACTTAATTAAAGTCCTGAATTATCACCACGATTATAACATTTTCAACAGAGGCAGAAATAAAATCTAGTTTTTCCTACAAAAACATAAGGGGCTTTACCAGCTCTTTGTGGAGTGATATGCATGTCTAGGGATAATTTATCCCTGATTTTCTTTGAGTTTCCTTCACAGGCTTCAGGATGGCTCAAGAAATTACGAGTTTGCTTTTGCAGAAGTTAGCCATGGATCCGAGGCTTATATTTGACTTGCCTTAGAGTGGACTATGTTCCAGCAAACAGCTTCACTAGTCAACATTCCTTATTTATTCAGTACTGTTGGTTAGTGGACAAACATGCAAGTATAAACATTCCGTCATAGGTAATACTCATCCATTTCAAGTTCAAATCAGAAAGCTCATGATAACCACAGATATATGAAATTTTTCAAATAGAAGCACCAAAGGATGCATTACTCTAATACCCTTCAATAGTCTGCAAAGTTAAGGGAAAAGAACTAACCCAAAACCTTGCATTCTGTTCTAGTGTATTTGACATTATTTTGGTGTTGAGCAAATCACAGTACCCTCTATATGCTTAAGTAATGCTAGAGAAGATGACCACTGAGGTTCTTTTCTGAGAATACTGTTTGGGGATTGATTTTCCTTCTTCTAAGTCTGTCTCATATTAACCTCCCTGCTTTTCTCTTGAAGGGTCAGATGACTTGTCTGCAAAGCTGTGGGATGTGAGTACAGGGCAGTGCATTTATGGCATCCAGACCCACACTTGTGCAGCGGTGAAGTTTGATGAACAGAAGCTTGTGACAGGCTCCTTTGACAACACTGTGGCCTGCTGGGAATGGAGTTCCGGAGCCAGGACCCAGCACTTCCGGGGGCACACGGGGGCGGGTGGGTTGCCCTTTATCAAGGGTTTTTATAATTCCATCAGCCTTGTCTTTTAAAACCAAGAGCCAAATATGTTAAACCTTTTTATTTGGTTATTACTTTTTTAATTTAGCCTGCCACTATTCCTCTTCCTTTCTCAGTCACTACAGTTATTATCCTTTATTCCAGTTATCCTTATTTGGAGTGTTTTCTACAATTTTGCTTTTCCTTGGCCCACTAAAAAATTCTTCCTAGTATTCTAATACTGGGAGGGATAGTTCTTCCTGTCTCCTAGTTCATTTATGTCCTGCTGAACAGTCAGTCACATTTGCTTCTATCGATTGCATACCTCTAAATTGAGTAAGTCCTATACTGGTAAATTCAGACCATCTTAAAGATTTAGGGCTGAAAATCTTTTGGAGGATCACAGATTACGTGGTTTTCACAGACTGGAACCACCTAGAGCTTGGCTGACAAATGATTAAAGCAAGCAGCCACCTAGAGATAAAATGAAAGATACAAGTACTTGAAAGTTTCCTATAAATTCACAGCAGCCTTATTTAGCAGAAAACTGATCTTTTGATTGTACCCTTGAGACATGTGCTTTTCTTTCTGTTACACTTTTATTTTGGAGCGCTGTGTAGAAGTCATATTGAGCTGCGTCCCAGCCTCCTGTGTGGCAGCTGCCCTCTTCCTTTCCTCTATTTATGTACTGCCTCAGCTTCTGGGAGTCATAGTCTATGCTCTTGAGCATCATATTTATGAGCAGCCTTCTGGGACTCCCTAAATAGTTCTCCTGTAGGTTTCCCATAATCTGTATTACTGTCAAAGCACTCATTACACATGTAAGGATGATAGCCTTACTTCCCCACCAGATCATAAGCCCATAGAACAGGGATTTTCCTGGTCTTTTTCACCCTTATATCCTGAGTTTCTTGCACTGTGTCTGATCCTCAGTAGTTCTTTAGTGTAACCTAGCTGTTTTGCTGCCAAAACCAATTTTTTTTCCCCATTTTGTTTATCCTCACATTTTTCTTCAGTCTTTGCTATCTGCTACCACTTGTTTTAAAAATTAATATTTGGTCATGTATGATTTAATATGGAACTTACATATTAAACTGAGTATAATATTCTACAATGTCTAGATATATCTTGACTTCTAAGGGATTTTTTTTCTGATCAACTTTGAGAGCCCTGCTCTAAAAAATACTCTGTTTTTTATTTCCTGGACATTGCTGTGGCTTTTCTTAACTCCATACCTTTGTTGTTCCCTCTACCTGTAGTCTTTTCTCTCTTTTCTTGATAAACTCTACTCATCTTTCAGGGCCCATCTCCAATATCGCCTCTTCCCTGAAGTCCTCCCTAGTAGCCCTGGGCAGAGTTAGTCATTCTCCTTGGTGTTTCCCTAGCAAGAGGTAAACTTTAGTTTTTTCTGGACTTCCTCCTTTCCCCCCCACTTAGAGTTCCTTAAAGGAAGGACCAGTGTCTTCATCTCTGGCTCCCCAGTGTCCTTTAGAGTGTGGCAGACATTTAAAAGCAAATACTGATTACTTGCTATACTGCTTGCACTAATTTAGGTGCTAATATATAGCTGTCAAGTAGTTCAGGCACTGTTTTGAGTGAATGACTTAGTCTGGCTTTTGAGATCTTTGTTTTTTTTGTTTGCATTGGCTTTTCTTGAATCAGTATTGTTTTGCAGCTGATATTCTTTACATTTTTGTCTTATTGTCATTGCAAATCTGAATAGGGCCATGTATGTTATGTTTTTCTGCATAAGCTAGATAACATTTTCTGTAGTATCAGGTAGACAGTTCCAAGAAGGAATGCCATTATCTCCATCACTGGTTTTGCCTCTCATTCTAAAGCTGGCACAAATATAAGATCATCTTGTCCTTGGGGCTTTCCAACCTTAGAATAGTACACTATAATAATGAGAATTTTGAAATAGATATTTTAATCATAAAATTGCTGGTTGAGTAGGACTAGGAAATTATATAATTGGGCAGCAAGGGACAATAAGCGTTATTGAATGTTTATTATAAAAGATCCATTTACAGAGAGGCATGTTTTAACTTTGTGTATGTTATGTACACTAGTGTTTAGCGTGGACTACAATGATGAACTGGATATCTTGGTGAGTGGCTCTGCAGACTTCACTGTGAAAGTATGGGCTTTATCTGCTGGGACATGCCTGAACACACTTACTGGGCACACGGAATGGGTCACCAAGGTAGGAAGACTTAAGAACTCACCTTGATGTCAGGCTTTTCAGTGGTGGGGACTGAAGGATGGAAGGCATTGCCTTACAAGTGGTAGATGAGTCATAGATGGAATAAGTGTAGTCAAAAAACATGATAGTGTGCAATCATGACCAGCATGTAGAAAGCACTCAGTAAATAGTCTAACGAATGAATTATGGATGTGGAAAGATCCTCACAGTAAAAGAGATTAAATACAAAGAAGTGTGTAGAGTATGATGCCAGTTTCTAAGTGTATTTATGCACCAGAATTTTTTTTTCTCTTTAAGGTGAACATGTTTCTCGTAATCAAAAAAGAATGTTCAGTTTGAAAAAAATCATGCTTGCAGGCTGGGGATGTAGCTTAGCGATAAAGCACTAGTCTAGAATGTGTGAAGCCCTTGATTCCATCCCCCAAAACGTAATGCTTGCAAGAAGTGGAGGGTGGGGGTATAGCTCAGTGGTAGACGATTTGTCTAGCACGCATGAAGCCCTAGGTTCAATCCTCAACACTGCAGAAAGAAAACAAGTCAAACAAAGAAGATATGGGGTGAAGAAAAATGTATCTTTAACAAAATATTGTGATGTTTTCTAGTTTTCAAAAACAGATTGTTGTGAGTTACAAATGTAGTATTTATAATGAATATGTCATACAGAAGCACTTGAGCTTATGCTGTTCTGTTAGGGGGTGACGATATAATAGGGAGCAAAGTAGACCCAAACCTTACCCTATGGATTTTTAATAGTAGAAATAATTACTAGACAGCAATTTCACAAATAAATGCTATATTATTACATATTATAGTACAATTTGTAAAGGAAAAGTACAGTGTTGTGTAAGAAAGTCTAGGAAGGTATCTAATTAGTTCAGGGAAAGGTTTTTGAGAAGGGAAAAATACAAATAATTATTGGGCACATTAAGAGAAGTTACATAAGAGAACAGAGAAGTTATATCTTATAAGGCAACTTGGTGTTATGGAGAAAACAGTAGATTCGAGGCCAGAACACTGTTTATGATGTCTTAAACAAGTTATACCGTCCTTCAGGACCTGGATTTTATCATCTCCTAAGTTCTTGTGAATGTTAAATGAGATGTTAGATAGCACCCAGTAAGTTGCCTGATCCTTAGTAGCAGATCTAGCAGTTTCAGTTGAATCTGCAACCCAAGCTTCTGAATGAGTGAACCTTTTCTTCCCTCTCACTTTCTGCTGATTTCTTTAAAAAATAGCTAGGACCTAATGTTTACAGATTATCCTGAGTGCTATGAAATGTTGGCTAGCGTCTGTTAAATCATCATCATCATCATTATTGTTGTTATTTACATTATTTTATTCAGTACAGTTATGTAAAATAAGGTAATCAGTCCCTTGTCTCCAAAAACCAAATTTGAGCTGGGATATAACTCACTGGTAGAGTGCTTGCTTAGCCTACATGAGTCCCTGGGTTCAAATCCTGCACCAAGAAGACAAGAGGTTAGATAGATGGTCTTACCCAAGGTTGCAAAGTTAGTGTATAGCAGATTCTGGTTTCAAATCGAGTGTTTTTTTCTTTCTAATGTGCATGCTTATGAAAAATAGATCTACCTCTGTGCCTAGGGTCCCCATGTGTCTGTCAGCTTGTTGTGCTGGGAGGGCTTGGGTGTTGCTGTGATGCTGAAAGCTGTGCAACTGATATTTCAGATACCAGCAGGGTTACTCACGGTGGACAGGTTTCAGCTGAGTTTCCAGACTAAGACAGACTAGGGAGAAAGACCTAGCAGCCTACTCCTGAAACAGTGAGCCACTGAAAACCCTATGAATAGCAGAGAAGCACTGTTAAATATAGTACCAGAAAATGTGCGTCCCAGGCTGGAAGGCATTCAAGAAATGACTGGGGAAGGGTTGCCTCCTCAAAGTAGAGTCGACCTTAATGATGGGAATGGAGGAAACCCCTGGGATCTCCTTTTATTGATGTGGCATGACTGAAAATGAGAAGAAACAATAGTGGCTACAACATTGAGCTTAAACATAAAAAGATGATGTGCATTGCACAGTGTTGGGTAGTATGTTTTTTTTGTTGTACAGCGTCGCTATGAGTTGGATCAGATTACACAGCACCCCAAAACAGTTGTGTCTATGGACAGTTACAGTTTTCTATGAAGTCACATTTTATAATTTTTGATATTAGTCCTAATGTCTGTTTTCATACTAAAGATAAGATTAAATGCTGCCAACATTGGGTGTTTTTAGATGCAGCACAGAATCTGGTTGTAGTAAAATTGTTAGTAGGGTTAACCTGGTAGTAGAGTTATAGCTTAGCTATTGTTGCATATCATATCAATTTAAGTTCATTTTCTTATTTTAACTTAAAAGTGAAATAAAATCAGCGTAGGAACATCATTGAAAGGCTCTTTTGGTGACATAGATGTTTATATTTGCAGGTGGTTTTGCAGAAGTGCAAAGTCAAGTCACTCTTGCATAGCCCTGGAGACTATATTCTCTTAAGTGCAGACAAATATGAGATCAAGGTGAGTTTTTCTTTTCCTCCATTAATTTGTTTCATCAAAGGAAAACTGGGAAATAAGAGATGTGGCAAAGGGAAAACATTCCAAGGGGAGAAGCCAAGAATGTTATAATCTAAGTCATCGTAAACCCAGTGGAAGAGAGGATGATTCATTAACTCTGTGTGTTAGGTAGTTTATAACTCTGATTTGTAAATGAAAGTGAAATCCACAAAAATTTATTTTCCACTCATTCTTACTGTTTTATTTTGTTTCTCCAGTACTGGAGAGTTGAATTCAGCACCTCGTGCGTGCTAGGCAAGTGTTTTACCACTGAGCTGCATCCCTTGCCCATTTTTTATTTTTTATTTTGAGAGTCTCCCTAAATTGATTAGGCTGCCTCTTAAACTTACAGTCCTCCTGCCTCAACCTCTGAAGTGCAGGTATTACAGACATGTGCTACCGTGCTTGCCTTTACACCTTTCTTAAGACACTATACCTCCTACCTTCCTCAATTCTTAGATCTAAACTGTGAAAACATATTTTTGTTATAATGATTTGCAAAGAATTTATAAGTCACTCATGTACATTCTTATTGCAAGTTTTAAACTAGGCATGTCCAAACCATAGCCAAGGACAGCTAGTAATGGTGCCCCACAAAATCTTTTAACATCATGGTGTTTTTTTAGCATTTATTTTCTTTATGTGTAGTCCCAATTTTGACGTTCCAAAGCAATACTGTGCATGTTTACAGAACAACAGCTAATGCTTTTTTACAATATACTGGGATGGTGTCACAGTATCAAATTCTAACCTTTATATAAGTGTAAATATGTCACATGCAGTAACATGAATCAGGTTAGTAATTACCCACTACCCAGTCAAGTATAATTGGGTTGAATTTGAAGCTACTTAAAGCTGTTGTAAGCCACTGACATGTGCATGAGAGATTACATGAGTTTTAACAGTTTGGCAAGTAAAACACAGCAATTGCCAATAATACTTTACTTTTGAAAATCTAATTCAACCTGGTTCTAGATGTTGCAAATTGGCCATTGCAAAATTTACTTGAGAACTAAGCATATGACCACTTCCATCGAATCAGACACTGACAGGTTAGTTTTATAAAAACCAGGTCAGATTTCCCACTAGTTATATATTATTCTCATTTCTCTAAACTTTATAGTAAAAATACATTTTAAAAATTATTCATATAATCATACACACACACACACACAGTAACTATATTATATAATTTTTGTGTGGACCAAGACAATTCTTCAGTGTGGCCCAAGGAAGCCAAAAGGTTGTACACTCCCGTTTTAAACCATTAGGGCAAAGGTTTTTATCTTCATTGCAGGAACAGAAACTTGAAAGCGGCTAAATATTTACCTGTGATTGCACAGGAGAATCAGGACTTAAATCCATGACTCCTGAATGTAAAATCTTGATCTTTAAAGCATATTTCATCAAATTCAGGCCAACATTTTGTTCAGGACATTTTGTTTTGTTTCTGCAGTGGTTTGATATACCATCTTTCCTGATTTTTTTTTTCCCTGTAGATATGGCCAATTGGGAGAGAAATTAACTGCAAATGCTTGAAGACATTGTCTGTCTCTGAGGATAGAAGTATCTGCCTACAGCCAAGACTTCATTTTGATGGCAAATACATTGTCTGTAGTTCAGCACTTGGTCTCTACCAGTGGGACTTTGCCAGTTATGATATTCTCAGGTAATAATTCTTTGGACCTTATTCATTACATTTGAAAGCCCCCTGAAGTTCAGTAGTAAAGACTAAGACTAAGTATATGAATGAACCAGTTAATAGCTTCCTTTTAGGAAATACTTACTGTGTCAGTTATACCCAGGGCTACATATATTGAATATCTTACATAGGCAAAATGTTTTAGAGGCAGTAAGCAAATGAAAAAAGGTTAGATGTTGAAACCTAAAGATCTAGGTTCTAACCCCTTACCTACACTGAGTCATGAACCACTTCCCCTTTCAAGATTCAGCATAGTTTTCTGTAAAATCAGAGGCTTCCATGAGAAGATCTTTCAGATCTTCTTCAATTCTAGTATTAAGTTCTACTTAGCAGGCAGTTGAAATTGTTCATTGCTGTACAGGCCTGGTCAATGTCAGTGTAATCTAGGCATTAAATGGTCTTCTATTGAATAGTAGAAGTAGAGGTACACAGGATTTCTCTCCAAAAAAATAAATAAGAGGTCCATGGACAAAAAATTTTGTGATTCATTGTATACCACAGACCTTTCTTGGAGATTGACAGCATCTCTTGGCATATTTGAAGCTGATGGAAAACAGTGCCATGTGAAAAGGAGGAGAATTTACTTTGGTGATAGACTTTGGTTTAGGTGCAAAAATCTTAGGGTCTTTGACACCTATTATGCCAAATCTCTACCAGTGCCATATCTTACGGTCTTTGTGACTTTATGTAAATTTCTCAACTCGTCTGTACCTCAATTTCCTTATCTATAAAATGAGTATTGAATAAAATGCCTCTGGCAAGGATTTAGTATAGAAGCTGGCAAATATTTATTACCAATAACCCTAAGAAACCCTACAATAAGAAACCTGTTTGAATTTGTTTACCCTCCTGTATTTCACATCTATGATGCACACATCTATTAACAATTCACAGAGTTAGGGTTCCACAGTGTGATTCAGGAAGTGTTAACTTTGGGGAGTAGGGAAAATTGAATATTCTCTTCATTGTTTTTTTGCATAACAAATATATTTGAGGTCAGCTTGCATGGGGTCTGATCATAACAACCAACAGGAGTTTGATGGGCCTCATCTCTTAGATCACAAATATACAAAGTTATTTATGTCTTTCTAGACTTACACCACCATTTCTGGCCAGTTGGTTTCAGAGCTGTCAGCATCATTTCAGAAATGATTGGTAATTATGCTTCAGGGAAAAAAATATACTGAAAGAGAGCCTAAAAAAAAATTAAGCTCTTCATTTTATAGATGGAGAAACAAGTAAAGTAAAGACATGATAGGGGCCTTGCCCAGCATTCCACATCTCCTAGTCCAGCATTCATCCATCCATGGCTGGATTATCCAGAAGGCATATGTTACATGTACCAGAAAGCTGGGGGCACCAAAAAGTGAGAAAAGAAACTTTTGAAAGAACTTGATACTTTGCAAAGAAAAAAATTCAGTCAACTGTGGGAAGATCACATCTGTTACAGTTGAATATTGCTTTGTGAGTTAAAATTTTGGGAGGGGAGTGCAAAGGTAAGGTGGAATAGAGATGTCATCATTTCAGTGCCAACAGTCTCTAAGGGTTTCTATTTCATCTTGTGTTTACCTGTCTCATGTATGTTTCCTACTCAGAAGTGTCTAAAGAGTCCCAGAAGAAAGTTCTGCTGGTTTTTAGTGTTTGGATGCACTAGTTTTAAGTAGTGAGCCTGCAAGATTGTTTGCTTATAGGGAATGCTGGAGTTTTCAAGAAAAAGAGGCTGTTTTCTCTCCCCTCCCCCCCCCCAAACACACATAAACCAGCCTCTTTTGAAATCCTAGTACAAATCGTGTAGCCTTAGTTGCTAGAACCTTACAGGGCTACTAAGCCTTGAGGCTAATTGAAAAAAAAAAAGCAAAGCAGAAATGACAGCATATTGCTCAGTAAGTTTGAGATGTGTTATAGTCTCTAGCTAGGTTATCTCAGTATAGCATGCAAGTTTGCTTAGGTTCAAGGGCCCAGACTGCCAGCAGGGATGTCTATTTACAGTTCGAAAATAATAAAAGTGAAAGGGCCCGTAATTCTGTCAAGACCTGTGTTCCATTTCTGCAACATATTTGTGTTTTAGTCTTTGGAATCCCTTCATCTTCACTGTTTTTAAGCCCTATCCCCATAGCTGCCTAGCTTCTATTGTTTCCACTAATACTTTACCTAACTTTGTGGCTTACCTAACTTTGTTTCCACTAATACTTTACCTAACTTGGTGGCTTATCTAACTTTGTGGCTGTTTTTGCCAGCTTCCTTTGGATCTCTTCTGTAGAAACTTATAGTTGTGTATGTTTGTTGTACCATTCCTTTATTCATTAGCAGATATTTATTTAGCACTTGCCAGTATGCCAGGGATTGTGATGTACACTGGGAAGCAGCAGAAACACTAAACTTATGGCAATTATTAATCAACAAAAGGGAAGACTGATACTCCATAGCTCAGTAATAGAGTACTTGCCTGCCTTGTGTGAAGCCCTGGATTCAATCCTGAGCATCACACACATAAAAATAAATAAATAAAAAGAGTAACTACATGTAATTTTTTTTAAATGATTGGACTAAAAAGAATGTAATACAGACTTCCTTGAGAAAGAGATCTTCTAGCTGAGCTCTAAAGGATGAGTGTATATACCTTAACTAAGTGCCAGGGGTAGGTAGGTGTCCTGTGAGGAGTTATAGACTCAGAGACTAGTCTTTTTTGAGAAATCACTAGTGTAGAGGAGACGAGAGGGCAATAGCGAGCCATCAAAGAGTTCAAAAGTTTAAACCAGGTGGTAACACAATGGTGTTTTAGTGTGGGCATGACTGACTGAAAGGGGCTAGGAGTAGATGGGGAGAGACAAATAGAAAGCTGTTGGTAATAGTGCAGGCCAAGATGGTGTTTTGGACCCCACTTGTGATAATGAAGGTAGTAGTGAATATATTAGAGAAAAATTTAGAAGGAAAACCCAGTAGAGCTTGATGATTGAATCTGTGATTTGAATAAGGTTAACTAAGTGATTTTAGTAAGTTAGATGTTTGCCATGTTTCCTAACTTGAGCAGTTGGGTAAATGAGGAAATAGAGAAAAAGATTTGGCTAATAAATTCAGTTTGAGGCAGATTGTGTGTGAGGAACTTTGTCTTGTTCAGTACTTAATTCTGGTTCCAACAATAGCTACCACCAGGGCTTCAAACTTGTGGAAAATTGAGTTCAAGTTCAGGTGCAGGTGCAATACATTAAAATGTAAAGGGCTTGGGTTTGGTTCAGGTTTGGGTTTAAATCCTATGTGTAGATAGCAGGGCTTCCAATAAAACCTGATCCCGGACCCGGAACCCCTTCCAGTTCAAGCATTTAAAAAAATTTTCTGGACCTGAACTCATACTTAAATCCCAGTGAAAAACTGGGTGTAGGTTCAGCTTTTAAAATACACACACACACACACACACACACACACAGAGTATCATTAGCTATTTAAAAATTGAAAAAAACTTTGTCTGTCTGTACATAGGATTAAAATTGTAAACCTGAATCCAAAACCCGTCCAAATCTTCTAAATTTTAACATATTGAACCCAAACCTGAGTGCAGTTTCTCAGGTTTGAAGCCCTTGCTAGCACACATTAAATTCTCAATGAATAGTTGTTGAATGAATGAACATGAGTTATCCAGGTGGAAAGTGATGAATGAGTTATTTATAACTTGTCTGGAGCACACACATTAGAACCTCTCTTTTCCCCTTTCCTTAAGGTGTACTTCACCTCATTGCCATCCTGGGGTCAGGCTTCATCTTGTAGACCTGTCCATGAAGGTTTGCACCATCGGCAGTGTTCAGTGATTGATTTTGGATAAATCCTTGTTCTTGAACATATCCATCTAAATGGTTACCTCTTCTGGCAGGAGTTCCTTCCATTTTCAGTTTAGGAAGATGAGCTCATTCTCTGATCTGTTTCATGCGGAGGACTAGCACTTCTTAACTGTTTTCTTGGTTTCATAAAGATGTTGCCAACTGTAGATATTCTTAGTATCACAAAAAAAATTTTTTTTTTAAATCAGAGATTATTTATTGTAAGAGAAACACATGCCTGTGATAAAGGTTTTTAAAAACTTACAGAGGCCTTTACTATTCTCTTAATCTGGAATGACCAGGTCCATTGCTTCTTCAGGAAAGAAAAAAAATACTCTTCTAGGCCGAGCTGATAAAAAGTAAAATGATTTGGTCACTCCTTGATACTCCCATTAACATCCATTTTAGTGTTTATGCTGAGCATGTCCTTGCATTGGCTTGATGGTTATAGGCCGTGCCTTTCCTGTTTTAAGGGGCAAACACTGTTTACTTATTTTTTCTCAGGGACCCAGTCATCACTTAGCATGTCTGACACTCAGAACACATCTGTTCAGCTGAAATCCATTCATTTGTACACTCATCCATTCATTGAGGAGTTGTATACCTTGACTGGAAATACTCAGTGTCTTCCTCTTAGCAAGTAGCTGAATGTGGAGAGAAGAGTATAGATTCTGAAGTCAGGTCTGGGCTCAAATGTAGGTCTGCATCATACTAGTTCAGTGACCTTGGCAAGACATTTTACTTTTTACCTTTATTTACTGGCATATTGGAGATAGTAGCTTTATCTCAGTGTATTGTTAGGATTGAGATAACATGTTCATTATGAAGCTGTATGCCTGGCATACAGCTGGTAAATGCTAGATTAAAAGAAAAGTCTCTTCCTTTCCTAATATCAAACTGAAGTCTGCTTCTTATAACTCCTTTCCTTTGAACCTCCTCCTGTTTTCTAGAGCTTATAATGTTTGGCCCCTCTCTTGCACATCTTCCACTTTTAGAAGTAATGATATATAGTTTTCCTCTTCCTACTATTCTTTTTCTTCCTCTTAGCTAATGTCCTTCAGCTATTCCTTATTTTTCCTTGTTTCCAGGCCCTCCTTGTTCTTGTTGGCCTCTGGGATATACCACTAGTCTGGTAGTGTCCTTGTTAACACATAAGATAACTCCCCTCGTCCAGGAGCCTAACCATATTGTCATAGAACAGTATGTGTATACTCTTGTCTCAGCTCTTTTCCTAAAGCCTCCAAAGAAGACGCCAGCTCTTCCTTGTCAACCTTTTGCTTCACTAACCATGCAAGACAACAGAAACTGTTTTTCTTTTTCTTTTGTGCTGTTGTTTAATTAGATCTCTCCCATTTTGTGCCTTTGTCATTGATGTTAGGAAATTGCCAACCTGTGAGGGTTGGGGCTGGCTTTCTAATGAGATTACTCTTTTTTTGTGGTACTGGGGGCTGAGCCCAGGGCCTTGCACACACTTTGGAAGTGCCCTGCCACTGAGCTGCACCCCTAAACACCTTTTCCATTTTTTAAATTGAGACAGGGTCTAAGTTACACAGGCTACCTCTGACCTTGAACATGGAATCTTTCTGCCTCCACCTCCCGAACGGCTGGGATTACAGGCATGCACCGCTATGCCAGGCTTTAACAATTTCTTATGTTTCTAAATTATTTTGGAAACTTTCAATATTTTCAGCCCCTATCATTTCTTATGTTTGCTACCTGGTAAGTAGAATAACATTTCTGTCACAGAGATTTTTAGATTTGTTCTGGGCTTCAGGATGTTCCACTATTACCGGATTTGATGACTAAGATGTTTTACCTAGTGGTCGGAGTTGCCTCTTGCATTCTGGTTTTAACTGGTAACTGACAGATGTGACTCCTGGCCAAAGTATTTAGCCTGCCTGGGCTTTGGTTTTCACATCTTGAAAATGAGCATGTTAAGTTAGGTGATCTATAAGGTATTTTCTAGCCTGGATGGATGTTTTGCATTTTTATAAACTTTCATTAAACACCACCTCTCCCCTACATGTCAGTCAGACTGAAAGATTTCCTCTCTCCCACTTTTTTTAAGTGGACTGATACTTGGTCATTTATTTTTCTTTTTATCAGAAACTTTGATTTAGCTCTAAATTTTCTTAGATTTTGTACTGATTAAATGTCTTCAGAAAAGATTACAATGCATAAACAGAAGCAACGTTACCTTCTGCTTCATGATCCTTAACTCTCATCCTTGTAGGGTCATCAAGACTCCTGAGGTAGCAAACTTGGCATTGCTTGGCTTTGGAGATGTCTTTGCCCTGCTGTTTGACAACCGCTACCTGTACATCATGGACTTGAGGACAGAGAGCCTGATTAGCCGCTGGCCTCTGCCAGAATACAGGAAATCAAAGAGAGGCTCCAGCTTCCTGGCAGGCGAAGCGTCCTGGCTGAATGGACTGGATGGGCACAATGACACGGGCTTGGTCTTTGCCACGAGCATGCCTGACCACAGTATTCACCTGGTGTTGTGGAAGGAGCATGGCTGACGCTACGAGCCATCACCACTGTCTGACTTTGGGTGCCAGGGCTGCGGGTTTTGGGTGCAACCTCTGTGGCAGCCGACTGCATGAACCAAAGTTCTCACCTAATGGTATCATCACGCAGTGCACAATCATTTATCTATGTTTGCCAGGGGCCAGGGCTCGGGGCGGGGGAGGGCTTATTTTCTTGACTTAAAATGCAGCATGCTAATGGGATACACCATTGACTTAATTTGTACTTAGTTATGTTGGTCAGTATAAGAGGATGCATTTGGGGTTCATCTTTCTTGAGTGGAATATTGGTTTCAAGTAAAGAAAGTTAATTCATTAATGTGCTAATTGGTTGCCTATAAAATCACATTGAGTCTGTTATTAAACTTTTTACCATAGCCTTCTTTCGTTTGAAGTTGAAGCAAAGGTGCTATGATCTTGTTACAACAACTCTCACATGGGGCTTTTATAAGAGCCAGTGTTACAAAGACCACTGAATCCTGTGACATTCATGAACTTTCCACCAATTCTATAGCAAGTCTATCTTCCAGTGCAAATCTAATTCCATCAATTGATTGTTCTCAACTCATTCTAAACCCTGATTGGCAGAGTCAAGGTTGGCAGGGTTAAGATGTGAAGGGTTTCTGGTTTTTTGTTTCCATGTGAAGAAAGCTGGTCCCCCTAGCCTGGATGTGAAGAAAGCTGATCCCCCTAGACTGGTTCATGGCCTAGAGGTGACCTGAAATACCAAAAAAGAGCATTGAGCTGGAAGATTGGTGACTGGACATTACCTAGGAACTCTGCAACTTCAGACACACCGCCTATTAGACCCTGGTTTCCTTGTGTGTGCAGCCAGGTGTTCAGCTAAGAGCCTGTCCATTCTTGTACCCACTGAAGTGTGCAAAAGTTGGTATTGCTGTTTTGTCTAGCTCCTCATTTGTTGTTTCTTCAGGTTGGGGATAATATTTAAGTGAAATCTGTGATACAGAGTTGTTGCCTACAAAAAATCAGCTATATGAAAACGGGAATGTAGAAAATAGACTCCCCTTAGGAAGCATAAGTACTTGGTGAAGGATGTGCTGATAGAATTCAGGGTTCTGTAGGGAGGCTGTGCACTAATTGAGAAGGAACATTCCCGGAACTGGATTTACCTTCCTTCTTTACTCTTTGATCTGTGGCTGCAGGCAGGTTAACTTTCTCTCCCAAGATCCTCATTTTCTTTATCTTTAAAATGAAAACTGTCCTAGACTAGGGTTCACACATTCAAAGCCTAAATGAGTCATGCACTTAACAAACGAATAGAAAGATGCTGGGTACAGTTGGGTGGAACCCTGAAAAGTGTATATAACAAACGGCAGTTACTCCGCTCTAGCTGCTTCCCATTACCAGAAACAGGCCCAATGTTGACAGGTTGGAGTTTTCTCAAGAGGAGCTAGAAACCCAGATTTTTCTTTGAAATCCCCTGATCTTTAAAATGTTGATAACTGATAGGAGGTAATGTAAGGTAAGCCAAATAAAACACGTCTGTGAGTTGCCAGCTCGTGTCCTCCACCCTCTTGTTCTAAAGTTAGGTAATCAGTAGTTCAGCAGTGAAAATATTTAACATAATTGTCACAAAGATAGGGATAAAGTAGAGGGAACAACAGTAGAAGCTGTTTCCCTTTTGGCTGGGGAGCTGTGAGAGGGTGGCATATTTTATTCACAGACCCAATAGAAAAGTAGTTTGAAGGTGAATATATGAATTGGAACTTCACTGACAGCCTCTGCCTAGGAATATGAGTCATTAATTCTTGCTGCCTCCAATATAAAGCATATCATTTGATGGAGGGGGAAAAGGACTCGTGGCAAAGCTGACATGATTCAAACTCTAGAGTGGAAACAGCCATCTCAGAGTCCACATTAGCATGAAGTGTAACAGTGGACCTCAGACTACTGTGAAGTTGATAGATCAGTGGTTGACTTCAAGGAAAGGTTTAGTTAGTAGCCTGTTGAAACTCTGCTGGGATTAGATGGAAGAATATCTTCCTCAATTGCCCAGATCTGGTTTTAATCCATTTCACATTGAGTTCTGTACATGAGCTCTGTTTTTTTCTGCCTAGAAATGGCCGCTGGAATCTTTTGTAGGGGCCTCAGGAAACTTGGGACAGTGATAGGGGTAAAGGACTGTCTCATTTTCAGCCAGCCTGAACAAGCAATTGATATTACTGATCTCCCACCTCATCTTTAGATGTATCCAGTAGCTTCAAAGGGCAAGTCATAATAGTCATTTGTGGGGAACATTTTATTAATGAAGACTCACTTGAAACTTGTATGTCCCTTTTCAGTTTTCAGTGGTGAGTACTAAACTTATCAAGGTCCTTTAAAGGAGCTGGATTTTGACAGCAGTGCCTAAAGTAGTGGGTAAAGTCCTGATTAATTTCCTCTTACAGACATCTTTATTTCACCTGAGCATTTTATGTAATCACTTCATAGATGCTGGATTTATACAACTGCCAGCTTTTATAAAAATTGGAAAGCTAGCTCTTCCTTTTTACAGAATAAAGTGGAGTCAGAGAGGAACAGGCAGGGCAAACTAAAGCTATAGTTCCTTAGGCTCCATTCATTGAGTTAGGGCCTATCTTGTACACAAACTAACTTCAGCCCTCAACTTGGAGCCAAGGAAATTGCCTTTACCTCTTTTGTGCATATCCTCATTTCTGAAGAATTCTAGGTTAACAAATAGATCCAATCCGTTTTTCTAACATTGAATCTCTTGGATGACGTTGTGGTGTGGCAGGAGAAAAGGTTAAATGGTACAATAACTTCAGGCTCTAGAGGAGGTCAGGAAGGCAGGAGAGCTTAGTGGATGTGAGCTTTTTAGTAGACTGTGTTCCCACGCCACTGAAAGGTAGTTTCCTTCACCTCCATTATTTGAAGTAGTAAGCATTGTCAAGTCTGCCCCTAACCTAATCCTTTAGACCTACCAGAGAAATAGGAAGAAAGACCTCTAGTGAAGGGACTGGTCTTTGATACATATCTTTGGGTTCTTTCTCTCTCTGTCTCTCTGTCTGTCTGCTCCTCTCTCTCTCTTTGTCTCTCCCCCCCCCCATCCCTTCTTGCCCCTCTCCCTTCCTCTCTCCCTCTTTTTTTCTCTTATACTCGGGTGCTGCTGAACCCAGGGCTTTGCTCATACTTTGCAAATGCTCTATCACTGAGCTGCATTCCCAACCCCTTTTTAATTTTTTTATCTTCAGACAGGGTCTCATTACATTATATAGGCTGCCTTTGGCCTCAAACTTGAGATCCTCTGCCTCTGCCTCCTGAGTCACTGAGATTACAGGTGTGAACCACCACACCCAGCTTGGATACCTTATACAAAAGTGGAATGTGGGGAGGTTTTTTTTACTACTATTAAAACCTTAAGTTTAGACTTCATTTTTCTTTCTTTCTTTCCTTTTTTTTTTTTTTTTTTTTTTGAGATAGGGTCTCACTGTATAGCCCAAGGTGACCTGGATCTTGCGTTGATCCTCCTTCCTTAGCCTCCTGAGTGCTGGGATTCCAGGCGTGTACCATCATACCCAGCCAGACTTCATTTTCATAGATTAAAAATTACTCCATTCTGGCCATTGAAAATGCTGAGTGTAGTTTAGATGAAGATTATGTAATCGTTCTAGTATTTGCTAACAGGAAAATGATTAGTACTGTGTAAAATGGAGAAAAAAATACTTTCAAAACCATATTATTTTACACATTAAGAAATTTAATCAGGTTAGGCATTTTGAGCAAACAGATCTAGCTAAAGATGGTGGGGCCTGGCTTTACACATTACTTTGGCCAAACGTAGCCGGCTCCTTCAATTCCTGATTGTGGTCCTAGTTTCCTCGGAGCCTTGAGATGACTCTTCCCACCATCCCTCTTCCAGCCTTTCGTGCCTCCTCTGGCCTTGGTATAGAAACCACTTGCCTTCCTCTGTGGGAAAATGAGTAGAATCCAGTTGTTACTCAGATGCAATCTGAGATATGGCACACTGGTCCCTTGGCCTTCTGTGACACAGTTGTCAGGGTAGGGGAGAAGCATTTTAAGTCTGTCTCTTTGACACAGCTTTCTTACCTCATTATCCTGGTGTTTTTGCCAAGATGGTGGAAACAATGAAGACTCTTGAGAATTGTGCAGGCCCCAGATAGGGCAATGAGGATAGCCTAAGCTTTAGACAAAATGCCCAGGAGCCATGTTTGGCAGTAGCTCTGACCACGGGTCCCCCATACCTACTCTGGGAAAGTGAAATCTCTTCAGAATAAATCTTCCAATGAATTATTGGGTAGTCTTTGTGCCACTCCATCAGCCTCATCAGGCCAAATAAGTGATTGTGCTCAGTGCAAAGAGGTGTTTTGCTGTCCAGTAGTTTCATTGTTTTGTCTTCCCTATAATAGTTAAATGGTTTAAATTAGTTCTGACCAGTGTAAACACACTTAATTATTGCAGTCTACAGAATCCAGCTACTTCTAATTTTCATAAGTGTGCACAACTAGAAATGCTTTTGCATATTTAAACCTGGGAAATTATTAATACAAATGACAAATGCTCATAATTTTTTGGTGTCCTTATACTCAGTGAGCAGACATACTTCACAAATTTCTACTTAATATTTTTGATGAGAGTGCTCAGTTTAAAGGCTAGTTTCTCACCGACATGGATAGCAATGTGTAAAACTCATGAGCGAGTCTCAGCAATTTGATGTATTTTGTGATCTAGGGGGAATGAGACAAAGTTTATATTTGGTGGGGGGAAGAAAAGATCACTTAAGCAAATAGAGGAGTGACTGTGGAACAAGATGACTCTACAAAACGAGAATTTATTTTCATGCGTCCTAGAATCATTCTTTTACCATGAGTGATTGTGCTAACTCTAACTCATTTATGTCTATAATGAAAGCAAGTTCCCTCAATTAGGCAACATTTGGTTAGCCAAGGCCAAGTTACTGTTTGTACTTGAAAGTAATAAAGCTGCATTTCCTTAAAACTATATTGTGTAGTTAAGACTTTTTCTTGTTTACCACCCCCCATACCCCAGCAGTTCAGGGACTTTTCAGAAGGGAGTGTGTTTTGGGTCAGGAGTGTTGTTCAGTGGTAAAGTGGTTGCCTTAACACAATTGTGGTTCTAGGTTTGACCCCTAGCACTAGGGGAGAAAGAAACAAAGAAAAAAAAGTGAGTTTTTAGAATGTAGTTTTAGAAATGGAACTACCCATTCCTGTGATCTGAAGCGGCTCTGTTCTTTTTTCTACATGTTCTAGAATGTAAGCTCAACAACCTAAGTTTCTGAAGGACATCCAAGAAATTTAAAAGTAAAAGGGAGGAATTTTGGCAGCTGTCATGAATATAGATGCAAATGGAGGGGAAAGGTATCATTTTGCAGGTTCCTGCCCTACAGATTGTCTCCCTCTCTTATCCTGCTCTTTCTAGCACATTCCTGTGTGGGTTTATTTTAAATTTTAATTTGTAGAGCTCCTTGATATTTGCTTAAAGTGGTTCTGTGCCTTTGATCTTCTAGCACCGTTACAGGACAGGTTTTTTTTGTTTTATAAAGGAGAAAGTTGAGGCATGGAGAAGTCATTATTTGCTTAGGGAAGCAATTAGTAAGTAGTGAAACTGAGGCCTTGATTTCCAGCCTCCACAGACCTGGATTTTCTACTTTTGTTTCTTTTTCCATTTTCTCCCTATGTCAGGTAACTTCAAACCTGGTCTGCTGCCTTTTCTTCTCCTGTGTGCACCTTCAGGTCGTCTTATGCTCTGCTTGCACAGGGTATCTGCAACTATTATTCTGAATGAGGCTCCTATTACCAACAAGATTCCTTAACCTAACCTGGAGCCCCAGCTCATCCCTTCTAGCAAATAGTTCTTGCTATCTTTCTGTTGCTGCCTCTCTACTTTGGGCCTCATTCTCCCCTCTTGAAAAGTCCTCCATGTTCCTTCCCATCAGTCCTACGGCCAGGCTTCAGGACCCCATTGACCTTCCATTATCTCGAAAGCCTCTGTCCACCACCATCCCTATTCAGCCTGACCAAGCATTTTTGTCTATTCACTTTACAATGAATTACACAGTACCATTTGCAGTTGACAAGATGTTAACTTTAACTCTTGATCCATAAATGAGATTCAGGTGAAGAATATTCTGTCTCCCCAGTAACATTGTAAGTTTGTGAATAGGAACTCCATGATGCTCAGTAAGTTCTTGATAGGTTTAATAAATTCCATGGATAAGGGCTATGTAAACTAAAAAGAAAAAAAAAATAACATGAGGACATCAGAGCTTTGCAAATTAGTAATAAAATGTTGCAAGCAAAGTGAAAGCAATTCCACACAGCTCTTCCTCTCTCAGGCATCTCTGTTCTACTACATCCTATAAACATCCAAAGTACACTCAGTACAGTTGGGTAGAATATTTGATGACCACACTGTGATTAGATATTAGTAGTCCTTGCCAAGGGCTGGGATTTAGCTCAGTTGGTAGAGCGCTGCGCTGCAGTCCCTGAGGTCCCAAGTTCAATTCCCAGCACCGCAAAAATGGGAGAAGGACCTGGCAATCCACTCCCAGGCAATCCCAAAACAGTCAGCAATTGAAAACCCTATGAGGGTCGCTATGAGTCGGATGACGGCACCTAACAACAACAACAGCAGTCCTTGCCAGTGGGATGTTCCTGTCCTTTGCATTTTAACCACGTTGTGTTCTCTTTGTGGTAAAGAGAATCTAATAACAACTTACAGGAAAAATTACCCAGAGCTCCATCAATATGATTTTTAATATTCCCTTCTAATCCTTGTGCATGTGTATATAGATTTGTATGAATGCAAATCATTGCTTTGTAGAGTGCTGTCAGAAATGTACTTTAAGTGTTCACAATGATAATACTTTGCAATATTCCTTTATTATTGTAATGTACTCAAACATTCCTGTTTTGGTGGATTGTTAAGTACATTCTAGTTTTGCTTTTCAGATAATGCTGCAAAGAACTTTGTTATAGTTCCTTAGAACAAGTTTTCAGTTAGAAGACTTATTGATAAAAGCAAAGGAAATTTAAAAAACATTTTTAATGTTACAGATACTGTTGTTGTTAGCTGCTGTCAAGTCAGTGTCCAACTCAGAGTGACCCTATGTACAACAGGCGAAACAGTACTGTTAGTGTGTCTCTGCTATTCATAGGGTTTTCAGTGGCTGATTGTTTTTTGGGAGTGGGTTGCTGGGTCCTTCTCCCAGTTACAGATATAGATATCTAATAGTTACAAAGTGAACACCTGTCTACCCACTGCCCGAATTGAAAAAGAACATTTCTGGTGCCGTAGAAACAACCTCTGTGTCTAGGAAGGAACATTCTATGGTCTTTGCTTTGTATTTAGCATCTGGCTTTCCAAGGGAGTTAAATTGATTGACCAGTATGTTGTCACAACACTTGATTGGGGTTTTTATCACTACAACATCATTAGTTTTGAGTGGTTATTTCAAACACATCTGCCAATCTAATACATACAAAGAGTATATCAAGGTTGCTTTAATTAATTGACATTTAACATGTAAAGACATAATTTTACATGTGTTTATTTGTATTTCTTTTGAATTCTAGCTGCATCTTTTACCCATTTATTTTTATTACATCTTCAAACACTTGTGAATATATTTTATTATATTTTCACATACTTGTGAGATGAATTATGGTCATAAATTTCACTAATTGGCAGAGTGCTGCGCAGCAGTCTCTGAGGTCCCGGGTTCAATTCCCAGCACCGCAAAAATGGGAGAAGGACCTGGCAATCCACTCCCAAGGCAATCCCCAAACAGTCAGCCATTGAAAACCCTATGAGGGTCGCTATGAGTCGGACACCGACTCGATGGCACCTAACAACAACAACAAAGTGTCACTAATTTAAAAATAATAATGCAACCCAATGCATGCAAAGAGATTTTCATCCGAAAGTTAAAATTTTCTCTCGTTACATAAAAAGGATTTGTGTCAAGTAACCATACCAAGTGCTATTTACGTACCATTAATTACTGTGATATGTCCTGGATTATGCATCGTCATAGTAGGTCTAGTAAGACCCAATACTAAAGAAAGCTAATGAAGATGTATCATATGTGATCAATAATATTGAAAGGAAAACATGGGCAATCAAAAATCAAAATGTTTTTCCCCAAAACTAACTTTAATATGTATTGAAGTTCAAAATGAGTAATCAAGAAAGCAACCAAGTATAGATTCTCAAAACATAGTAATCCTGGTACTTTATTTTTACTCATTAATGCAGAGTCATTAATGGGCTGTCATGTGTGCTTTTATATCCCAGGCTGCTGTAAGTTCAAAGAGATTTTCCATCTGAAAGTTTTCACAGGATAGCAAACATTCCTCAGTTTGTTAGTTCAGCAAATTTAGCCATGCAAAGTGACTCTTGAGCTAGTTGATCATTCAAGCTTTAAGGGCATAGGCTTAAACTCTGAGCCGGTATCAGCAAAACAAAGCAAAACAAAAATTAATACTCAGGAAGTTTCTATGTTAGAAGAAATAGATAGGTAGAAGTAATAGATGAAGGGATTTTGTTTTTGTTTTTGTTGTCCATTCTCCACCTCTCTCTGCCCCCACCAGTCTATGTCTGGAGAAAAAAGGTATGTCTTATTCCTTCCTGTGCCCATAAGGCCTGGTTCTGATGCAAAGTAAACTGGAGGAGGGGATGGGCTGTGGGTTAGTCTACACTGGCTTCCTGTAATCCAGTGTTCTCTGGTTTCTTTCTGGCATGTCAGCACCACGTGGAAGCTTGTGAGAAATGCAAATTACTGCCAGGCCTAATGACTCGAACTTTGGAGCTGGAGCCCCATGGGTGATTGTGACGCCCTCTAAAGTTGAGAGAAATGGCTATTCTATAGCTTATTTCTGCCACCCGGTGGAATTTAGGGGAATAGCATTTGGTAATGAATGGAGCCAGATTCTGTTGCTGCTGAATAAAATATGATTATACCCAGGACTTTTTTGCACTTAAGCCCACTCTGAGTGTGTTCTGTTTCTATACTTGCCCTCTCTACTATTTCCTGTTCCCAAAAGACACATCATGTACATCACCAAGCATTCTGAGTGAACTTGTCCTTTTTGTTTTAGAAATGCTTTTAATTTTTTTTTGTTTGTTTTTAGGTTGTTTTTTTTTTGTGTGTGGTATTGGGGGTTGAACCCAGGGCTTCGCATTTGCATGCTCTGCAAGTGCTGGACCACTGAGCTGCACCCTCAGCCCATTTATTTTACTTTTTGAGACAGGGTCTCACTAAATTACGAAGACTGCCTCTGGTCTCGAACTTGCGATATTCCTGCCTCTGCCTCCAGAGCCGGAAATGCTTTTAATTTTGTGTAGGAATTGTGTCATGCACTGGAATAATACACACATATTAAATAATGCTACTGAAGAACAGTCACATTGAGAAATGCAAAAGCGTGAGAACAAACATCAGGATTAAAAACAGGCATATAGCAGCTGGGCATAGTGGCACACACCTGTAATCTCAGCAACTCAAAGGCAGAGGCAGGAGGATCGCAAGTTTGAGGCCAGAGGCATCCTGCGTGATTTAGTGAGACCCTGATTCAAAATAAAAATAAAAAATGGGCTGGGGGTGCAGTTCAGTGGCAGAGCACTTGCAAAGTATGTGCGAGGCCCTCAGTTCAACCCCCAAGTACCGCAAAAAAAACCGGGGGGGCATATAGCATGATTCAGATTAAGTGGCTTAAATATGTGTATTAATAAAATGAAATAAAATACATCAACAGGTAAAAGTCGTTATCTCTTAAGAATGAGATAAGTAAATATTTCCTACATACTTTTTTGTATTTTCTAAGCTTCCTACAATGAGCATAGATTATATTTAAGAACAATTTAAGCTTCTTTGTTGTTGTTTGTTTTTGTGGTACTCGGGGAGGGGGGGTGAACCCAGGGCCTTGAGCATACTTTGCAAGCACTCTACCACTGCACTGCGTCCCCAGCCTGTTTTTTTACTTTGTGTTTTGAGACAGTCTGTGGCCATAGCACCTGGGCATCCAATCCCTCCTGATCTCGGAAGCTAAGCAGAGTTGGTATTATTAGTCCTTGGATGGGAGACTGCCTGAGGATACCAGGTGCTGCAGGCTGGACCTGGCAGCCCACATCTGAAACAATCTGCCATTGAAAACCCTATGAATAACAGAGAAACACTGACAATAGTGCCAGGCATGGCACAGTGTTGTGGAGTGTTTCCTTCTGTTGTACATAGATGGGGTCGCTATGAGTTGGACCCAACTAAGCGGCACCTTACAACAACAACAACAACAATTTGAGACAAGGTCTTGGTAAGTTATGCAGGCTGTCTCTGGCATCCAACTTGAGATCCTCCTGCCTCCTCCTCCAGAGTTTCTAGGATTACAGGCGTGGCCACCATGCACGGGTTTTTTGATGCTATACAGTACAACTGTAGGTGTTACACAGTACAATTGCAGGTGTCAGGCATGATGCTAGGGACTGAGGATTCAGGGGTGATTCCAGAAAGTCAGGAAAACTAATTTCACATAAAAATAAATAGAGAGCCAAGTGTGGTAGCACAGGCCTGTAATCCCAGCTACTGGGGTGGGGGGCAAGCGGGGGGGGGGGGGGAATGATCAACAACTTGATGCCTGAGGCAAAGGCAACTTGCATAACCCTGTCTGAAGAATAAAAAATGAAAAAGAACCTGAGGGGCAGCTCAGAGGTAGAGCACTTACAAAATATGCTTGAGGCCCTGGGGTCAGCTCCCTCCCCTCCACTACCATGAAAAGAAAAGAAAGGAAAGGAAAGGAAAGAAAAAGAAAAAAGTCCCAAGGCCAAGTTCCAAAGTTATTGAAACAAAAAGAAGGCAAAGAGGAGGCAGAATAATTCATATCTTCATACACAATAAAAGCACATGAGGAGTCCTAAAGCAGGTCCAACTGTAATTCATTTCAAAACAAAAATTCTTTAGGCAGTATATATAAGACATGAAAGAGGCTGGACACAGTGGTTCACATCTGTAATCTCAGTGATTTGGGAGGCAGAGGCAGGAGGATTGCAAGTTCAAGATCATTGGCAGCCTGTGTAACTTAGTGAGACTCTGTCTCAAAATAAGAAGTAGAAAGTGAGCTAGGGACGCAGCTCAGTGGCGGGGCACTTGCAAAGCATTCAAGTGCGAGGCCCTGGGTTCAACCCCACAGTACCACCACCACCACCACCACCACAACAACAACAACAAACAAAGCACTGCATAAATCAGAAAAACTCACAAGTGATGTGAGATCGTGAAGGAATTAGAAATTATCTTTAAAAAGGAAGACTAACCCAGAAACAACACAAGAACTGAACAGGTAAGACTTTAAGGGATAAATGACAGTGAAAAGAAATAATATGTTTAAATAAAAAAGAAAGAGAAACAAGATTGGAGGGGAAGTAATGAATATTGAAGGCAGGAAAAGAAGATTAAGCATACAGGTAATAGGAATTCACCAAGAAGAAAACCAAAGCAAAAGAGGAATAGAATGAATGTGTATATCTGTATCTCTATCTCTCTCTATCTCTATCTGTAACCCTATATATCTATATAGCTTGGGACAAGGACCTGGCAACCAACTCCCCCCAAAACAATCAGCCATTGGAAACCCTATGTACAGCAGAGAAGCACTGACAATAGCGTTTCACCTGTTGTACATACGGTCGGTATAAGTCAGACCTGACTTGATGGCACCTAACAACAACATATCTATATCAATCTCTCCATATATCTCAAAAAAACTTTCCCCAAATTAACAAAAGCTGAAACCATATATTGAAAGTATACCATGAGACTATATATCTGGAATGACCAACAGCAAAACATTCTATTAAACTTACCAAACTTTAAAGAAAAGGAAAAATTTGGACATCCAAATAGCAGGTGAAAGGAAGCATCTATTGATAAAGTATTCCAACTAGATCAGCCTAGTGATATCTGACTGTAATCCCAGCACTTGGGAATCTGAGGCCAGCGTGAGCTACCCACCAAGGCCCTAAGTCCTCATGTGCCATAGCATAAGATAAATACCTAGGAAAGAGATCAAGGTATAAGCATATTATTTAGAGAGTTAAATATTTGGGGCTGGGGGTTAGCTAAACTTATTAAAAGTGTCTCATTTAGGGGCAGGAAAGGATAGAGAACTGTTGGTTTTTATTATAAATGTATTATTTTTGTTATGAATGCACCACTGTGGCGTCCGTCCCATCAGATCTCAGAAGCCAAGCAGGGTTGGGTCTGGTGAGTACTTGCATGAGAGACTGCCTGGGAACACCAGGTGCTGTAGGCTTGGGAGAAGGACCCCGCAGCCTATTCCCCCAAAACAATCAGCCATTGAAAACCCTATGAATAGCAGAGAAGCACTGACAACAGTGTTTCGTCTGTTGTATGTCGGGTTGTTATGAGTAGGACACTGACTCGACAGCACCTAACAACAAGTATATTTATTCTGAGTGTAGAACAAATTTTCCATTCCAGCTCTACATAATTTTGTTTTGACAATATGTAAATACTTTTTTTTTTTGGTTAGGGGAAGTTAGGTTTTGATTTAGCATGGAGAAGACTGTTTAGAGCTATCCCGTGGAGTAGCAAGAAAAAGGAGCCCCCGTGTCTCCAAAGACACTCAGCATTGTCTTGTTTAAAAGAATTCATATTGAGCACCTAGCATATGCCAGGCACTCTCCCTGGAAGTCATCGAATGTTGTGCCCGCATTCCCATTTGGAGAGCTGAGGCTTAGAGCATTAGACCTGCCCAAGGCCAAGTGGCTAGTTTGTGATTGAGCAGAGTAAACACAGGTCTGTCAGATCCTAAAGCCAGAGCTTTTCTCATCCATCCCCCTGGCCTCCCCATAAAGGCGATTCACTCAAGCATTGGGATTTGAATGCTATGGCCTTTTTCTGCAGCACCTGGGTGAGATCACCATGATTGGTGTGGACCAAGATGTCCCTCGGGGAACTAGGATGATCAGAACAGGATGGAACTGGGTGGAGCACTACCCAATGCAGATCGTGTTGGCAAGTTCCAATCCGGTCTCTTTTCCTTGGCAATAAGGCTCTACAGCCTAGCTCCCTCCAGCTTCTCCAAGCAGCCTATACCTACAGTGGCAGGGCAGGGTTGAGAAGACAGGAGGATGTCTCTTGAGGGTCTGCACATTTCCATTGCTCCTGAGACTAAGCCTCTCTGGGCCCGGTGCCCCGCAGGGTCCCCAAGAATGGTTTCTCTAGGCAGCACCTCTTTCAGTGCCCTGAGAAGTGACTCTGTAGGCATCCACCTAGCTGTCTGTTACAACACTATGATGGATGGACACTTTATGCATATCCTCCTTGGACCTGGATGAGAGTGTGTAATCTGACTAGATACTGCTAGATTATTCCCAGAGGCCTATGGTCTACTCCCTGCAGCAATGAAGGAGATATGAATGGCTAAGAACCTAAGATGCTTAACATCATTAGTCATGAGAGACACAAATAAAAACCACACCATAGCACCACACATCCAGTAGCCTGGCCAAAATGAAAAAGACTAACCACACCCAGTACTGGTGAGGCTGTGGAACAACTGGAGCTCTCAGACACTGCTAGTGATAATGCAACATGTTTCAACCAGTTTGGAAAAATATATGGCAGTTTCTTAAAATGTTTAGCAAGCAGCACCGGGTGCGGTGTCGCACACCTGTAATCCCAGCGGCTTGGGAGGCGGAGGCAGGAGGATCGCAAGTTCGAGACCAGAGGCAGTCTGCGTAATTTAGTGAGACCCTGTGTCAAAAAGTAAAAAAATGGGCTGGGAGTGCAGCTCAGTGGTCCAGCACTTGCAGAGCATGCAAATGCGAGGCCCTGGGTTCAATCCCCATTACCACCAAAAAAAAAAAAAAAAAAAAAAAATGTTTAGCAAGCCTCTATCAGAGGACCCAGCTGATTCCTAGCTGTTTTTTACCCCAGAGAAATAGGAACATGCATTTACACCAGGACTAATACACAGCTATTTACAGTAGCTTTATTTGCAACGGTCCTCAAACTGAAATCATTCCATATGTTCATTGACAGATAAATAGTTACACAAGTTGAAGTATATTCATACAATGGTCTACTACTCATCAATAAAAGAAAAACCTATCAGTACATACAATAACATGGAGGAGCTTAAAAATTATACTGAGTGAAATAAGCTAGACAAAAGGAAGGAAAATTATATGATTCTATTTACACAAAATTCTTGTATTTATATATTTATAAACTACCATCTAGCCGGGCCTGGTAGCTCACACCAGTAATTCCAGCAACTTGGGAGGTGGAGGCAGGAGGATCGCAAGTTCAAGGCCAGTGGCAGCCTGCATAATTTAGCGATAGGCATAATCCTATCTGAAGGTAAAAAATAAAAAAGCAGCTGAGGGTGCAGCTCAGTGGTAGCATTTGCAAAGTGTGAGGAGGACCTAGGTTCAGCCCCCAAATACAGAAAAACAAAGCAATAAACAAACAAACAAAAAAATCCCCTACCATCTAAGTTGGGGTGGGAGGTACACTCCTGTAAGCCCAGCACTCAGAAGGCTAAGACAGGAGGATCTTGAGTTTAAGACTACCCTGGGCTATGTAGTGAGATACTGTCTCAAAAAGAGGAGGAGGAGGAGGAGGAGGAGAAGAAGAAAGAAAAAGGAATAGGAGGAGGAGGAGGGGAAGATGAGGAGGAGGAGGAAAAGGAAAAAGAAAGGAAGAAAGAAAGAAAGAAAGAAAGAAAGAAAGAAAGAAAGAAAGAAAGACAGACAGACAGACAGACAGACAGACAGACCTCAAGTGATGGAAAGTAGATCAATGGCTGGCTGGGGTGGAGGTGGAAAGGAGGCTGCGTTGCAAGGGTACTATGGTCTCAAATGTTCACATTCCCCCAAATTCACGTGTTGAAATCTGTTAACCTCCAAAGTGATGGGATTAGCAGGTGGAGGCTGTGGGCCGTGATTAGATCTTCAGAGGAAGGGTGATTTTTGCCTTTATAAAAAAGACCCCAGAGAGCTTCTTCACTCTTTGCACCATGGGAGCTTATTGAGGTAAGACGACTGTCTCTGAAGAAGCTGGCTCTCAGCAGACACCTTGATTTTGGACGTCCAGCCTCTAGAACTGTAAGAAATAAATTTCTGTTGTTTATAAGTCGCCCAGTCGATAGTATTCCCGTATAATAGCCTGAATGGACTAAGGCATAGGGGCAGGAGGAAACTTTAGGGGTGGAGGAAGTGTTTATTATCTTGACTATAGTATTGGTTGTTGCACAGAGGCATACAATGTCAAAACTCATCAAAAAGAGACTCAAATATGTGCCCTCTATATTAATTGAATGCCATTAACAAAGTAAAAATGATTTCTTCTTCTTGCTCCATATTTTTAATTTCCTTATTTTCCTGAGTTTACTTCCCTCTTTTTTTTAAAAAGACATTCTCATGATTGGTTCAGTTGAGTGTACTTATTTACCACACATATTCTTCACTGCTCTGTTCCAGTAACTTTGCTTTGGATGGTAGATGTTTGTTGTCCTCTTGCTGTGTTATCCTCGCTGGAGGCCAATTAATTTGGTCTATGAGCTCATGTTCCCATGGGATATCAGTTACTCTATATGACAGTGTTTAGGGGGACCCTGAGGATCTCGCTCTGGTCTAGGTACTTCCCCCTGAATTTAAAGAGAGAGGAGGGGATAAGCCCCTGGTTCCAGAACCCCAGGACCTACAGACCTGCTTTTGATCCTTTGGATCTAATACCGCCTTTCTAGATGGGGATTCATCCTTCATTCTCTGCTCAAGGAGTTGCCCAGGTGCCCCTTGCATTCCTTACCTTTCTGCTCCCCCCTTCCAAGTGCTGCGATTGCAGGCGTGGCTACACCTGGCAGGAATATTCCTTTCAATGCACAGGAAGCAGCAGTTTGGGAGGAGGCAGTCTCTGTGTGTGAGTGCTGTCTCCTTATTTTTCTCTGAAGTAGGGCTCTTTGCCCTCCAGCTAGGCTGACTCATGTGGCCAGGCTTTGCTGGTTTCCAAAGAGAAGGGGTAAGCAGTGATTACCAGACAACACCTAGGTGAGGCAATAGCCGACCTTACAGGCCTTTCCTCCACCCTGTCCTCTCTCTGCAGGGTCCATCAGCTCCAGTACACATACCACACATACCGGTTCCAGTTGCTTTGTGAGTTCCTCAACTCCATCCCTCCGTTTCACTTAAATAACTTAAATAAATCCAGAATGGAGTTTTTAGGGGGGTGGGGAGTGAGAGAGGGCAAGCACCCAGTATTAATTCACCATCTCAATAGGGGCCCCATTATTTATTTTATCTGATTTAGAACTGATTAATATTCTTTGAGGGCTGGGATTTAGCTCAGTTGGTAGAGCACTGCGCTGCAGTCTCTGAGGTCCTGAGTTCAATTCCCAGCACCACAAAAATGGGAGAAGGACCTGGCAATCCACTCCCAAGGCAATCCCGAAAACAGTCTGCCATTGAAAACCCTATGAGGGTCACTATGAGTTGGATACCGACTCCATGGCACCTAACAACAACAACAACAACAATATTCTTTGAAGAAGCAGTCTAGATTTGAAAACTAAGTTCTAAACCTTGTAAGAGAACACTACAGACAAGAAAAACTACTGAAAAATGGAAATTTTGCTGATTCAAAATCCCGAAGAGTAAAGATTTTATTTATTTGTTTATTTTGCAGTACTGGAGGATTGAACCCAGGGCTGCAGCCCAGCCCATTTTTTTTTTTTTTTTTTTACTTTTTATTTTGAGACAGGGTCTTGCTAAATTATGCCATCTGCCTCTGGTCTTAAACTTGCGATCCTCCTGCCTCAGCCTCCCGAGTTGCTGGGATTACAGGTATAAACCACCTCATCCAGCCAGAATAAAAATTTTTTAAAGACATTTTGACAAATACTTTAGAATGATACCAATTTGAGTTAGCATTCAGTAAATGTGAATGCTTGACATAACCTTGTACCGAGTGATGGGAAAAGTGAAATAGGAGGAATACTAAATAAGTTAAAATGTTATCTTACACAAATCCAGCTGGCCCCCAGGCTGTACTCTGAGTATACTAGGATTTTTCCTGCTTTGGGGTCTTTGTTCTTACTGTTCCATTTTCCTAGAACATACTTCTTCCAAATCTTCATGGTTTTGCTCCTTAGTACTCAGGACAATCTTCAGATTTCAGCTTTCTAGAGATTTCTATGCCCACTCTATCCAAAACCTTGATCTGTCCTGGTCTTCAACCACTCTCCAACTCCGTACTTGCTTTGCCCTTTACCACAGCACTTACCTTCTTATGAGACTATGCATATCTTGTTGTTAGGTGCTGTGCTGTTGAGTCAGACTCATAGCGATCCTATGTACAACAGGTGAAACACTATTGTCAGTGCTTCTCTGCTGTTCATAGGGTTTTCAATGGCAGATTGATTTTTTGGGAGTGGGTTGCCGGGTCCTTCTCCCAAGCCTACAGCACCCGGTGTTCCCAGGCGGTCTCCCATCCAAGTACTAACCAGGCCCGACCCTGCTTGGCTTCAGAGATCTGATAGGATCAGATGCCACAGGGCTACAGCTGCAGGCATGCATATCTAGGGGTTTGTTGTTAGGTGCCTTCGAGTCGGTATTCGACTCATAGCGACCCTCTGTACAACAGGGGAAACACTATTGTCAGTGCTTCTCTGCTGTTCATAGGGTTTTCAATGGCAGATTGATTTTTTGGGGGGGTTTCCAGGTCCTTCTCCCAAGCCTACAGCACCTGGTATTCCCAGGCGGTCTCCCATCCAGGTACTAACCAGGCCCGACCCTGCTTAGCTTCCGAGATCTGACGGGATCAGATGCCACAGGGCTATGGCTGCAGGCATCTAGGGGTTTACTTATTGTCTATTTCCCCCACAACAGGCTGGGGCTTCCATCTTGTTCCACAGTTGTTATTGTTGTTAGGCACACATCTCTAAACCTGGGATGACATAATACAAAGTACACAGTAGACTCTCAGTAAGTAATTGTGAAACAAATGAAAACTCCCTGTGTATGGCTGTTTCTATCCGTTCTCTATTACTGTGTTATAATCTATTTAACAATAAACAAGGCTTTGTTATTTCTGATAATTCTGTGGGTTGTCTGGGCTCACCTAAGCAGCTATACCTCCTGGGGCTGGTCTGGGGCTGCACAGTCTAAGATGGCCTTGCCCATGTCTGGGGCCTCCACAAGGACAGTTGGCCCTCTCTGCATGGCCTCTCAAGCTGGGCTTGTGTACTCATGGCAGAAGTCTTCTGAGAAGGCAAAAATAGAAGCAGTAAGGCCTTGCGCTCTAGGCTCTGGGACTTGAGAAGCCACATCTACCGTGTTCTCTTGGGAAAATCAAGTCAAGAAACCAGCCCAGAATCAAGGGATGAGTTAATAGTTTTCCACCTTTTAAAAGGAAATGCTGGAACATATCATGCCCCTGCTTTTCCAAGCTACCACATTGCTACAAAGCAACTTGCCTGATTTGTAAGTGGCAGAGGAGTTACAGGAATCATCTACCAGTGCGCAGTGCACTGCCTGACACCTGACAGGTCCTCACTCTTGGTCCAGTGAATGAATGAACATCATCAATGATTCCACTCTCTTCAACCACACACCCTTTTTAAAAATATTTATTTATTTACTTATTTATTTTGCACTACTAGGGGATTGAACCCATGACATTCTAGCACTGAGTTTTACCCTCCAGCCCTCCCCACTTTTTATTTTGAGTACTCCTCCTATTTTACTTTTCCCATCACTTGGTACAAGGTTATGTCAACCATTCACATTTACTGAATGCTAACTCAAACTGGTATCATTCTAAAGCATTCATCACAATATATTTAAAATTTTTTATTCTAGCCGGGCGAGGTGGCTTATGCCTGCAATCCCAGCAACTAGGGAGGCAGATTTACACAAGCTGCCTCTGGCCTCCGACTCACAATTCTCCTGCCTCAGCCTCCAGGCACACACCATAGCAACCAGCTTCTTTTTGCTCGTGCTGCCCCTAGTGGACCCTGAGGATTGCTATTTCTACCCTGAGGATGGTGGTTCTCTTGGAGAGTGGTTCCTAACTTTTAGCACAAGGTACGAGTTCTATAGGGATATGATAAAGAATGGCAGATTCCTGGCTCTATCCCAGTAAGTTCAATAAGTCTACATAGACCCAGCCATATAAATCCTAGGGTCTGTGGTAAGTGGGTGCTACAAGGTGAGGCTACAGTGCTGGTGACAGGAACTAAGGGCAGTGAGACATGGATTGGAAAACTGTAGGGCACTGCCTAGAGAGGCAGTTTGCCCCAGGGCCTATCTAGGCCCCTTGGATGACTGAGGCTTTTTCCCCAGGCAGTCACCTTTGCCCAACATCTTGGAACTCAGGGTCTTTGAGCTCTCCAAGATGGCGCTGGCATCTATTTCCTTGCCTCAGACCCCTCAACACTGATTGGCTATTTCCAAACCCCTGAATGGCTCCTGATTGGTTCGCTTGGGAACCACCCCTGATTGGCTACTTTTACAAAACCAAATTTGAATATTCTCTTTGATTGGGTGAAACATGTGTGGGATGACTGCCTCTGATTGGTCCCCGGCAAGCCCCAGAAGAGTATATAAGGGCAGCACACAGAGCAGTCTGGGTCCATTCCATCGACGGGGACAGACAAGGAAGAAATAAAGAGCTGTTGGAGCAAAGCACTCGGAGTCTTCATTGGGAAGAAAACAAGCAAGGAGCTGCCGTGGGCAGAAGCCTCTGAGGCTGCCTTTCTCAAGGCTTCTCAGAGCAGCCGTGGGTATAAGCCTCCTCTCCAGGCGGTGCGGCTCCTGGGTGCCCAGCTCCCCCTCACCAGAAGACGGGTCTTTGGCCTCTGGTTCCTGCTCACGGCTGGAGCGAATCCAGTGGGAGGGCGATGCCCCACAGAAAACAACTCTGCCACTTTCAGTGTAACCTTGGTGCACTAACTTAGCATCTCTGATTCTCTGTTCCCATTGGTGAAATGCAGTTAATGATATCTATCTCATAGGGTTGCTGTGAGATTGGAAATAGCATTTAGTTACAGTTATTAACTGATTCAAGAAGTAGGGGTTAATATTTCTGGTGTATGATAGACAAAGGTCTATGAAAATGTATAGTGTATAAATAGTTGTTGTTGTTGTTGTTAGGTGCCGTTGAGTCAGTATCCGACTCATAGGAACCCTACTTACAACAGGCAAAACAGTATTGTTACTGTTTCTCTGCTATTCATAGGGCTTTCAATGGCAGACTGATTTTTGGGAGTGGGTTGCTGGGTCCTTTTCCCAAGTGTATAAATTAGTGTTGAACAAACATTAGAAGCCAGGTATGGTGCAGCATGCCTGTAATCCCAGTAACTTGGAAGGCTGAGGAAGGAGGATCACAAGTTTGAGGCCAGAGGCACCCTGAGTAACTTAGTGAGACCTTGTCTTCAAAAAGTAAAAAAAAAAAAAAAAGTCTAAGGGTGCAGCCCAGTGATAGAGCACTTGCAAATATGTGTGAGGCCCAGGGTGTTCAACCTCCAAGTGCCAAAAAAAAAGCAGACCTTAGATTTTGTCTGTACTGTAAGAACAAGAATCGTGTCCATTTACCATTGATGTCCAGGCGCTAGCATTTCAAAAATGGCCTGTAGTAGGTGCTCAACAAATATGTTTTAAATGAATGAAGAAAGCATTCGTATCCTGTCTCTGTCAATGTGAATGTTTGTTTTGTCAGTGGATATTTCTTTCTCATTACTGGTTATACCAGAAAACTCTGTGTGTGTGTGTGTGTGTGTGTGTGTGTGTGTGTGTGTGTGCGTGCGTGTGCGTGCGCGCACGCGCACGCGAAGTTATTTTGCTGCCTGTCCTCTAAAGACTTGCAGACACTTGGTTTTGTGTATATCTCAACACTGACTAAGCCGCCAGAAATCAGTTGTTTTTAGGAAGTTTCTTTCGAGTGTGGTGCAGGGATAAGAATACATCCCTGAAGACAGACTACCTCATTTCAAGTCCCTGTTCTGACTAGTTGTGTTATTTTTGGCAAGCCAGTCACCTTCTCTGGGCCTCCCTTTCCCCATGTGGAATAACACAAGGGAGTGGTTGCAGAGGAGCCTCCCTGCTCTCTTGTGACAGAGTTCTGCCCTGCTGATGTAGTGTTTTGAATAACTCCTTTAGTGTAAAATGAATGTATGTCTTCTCAAAAAGCTGAAAAACACTAAAAATAGTAAATAAGGAAGTAAAAATCACTGGTAATCCTGCTCACTCAGAACAACCACTATTGACATTTCAGTTGATAGTCATCTAGTCTGTTTATGTCTTTGGGCAGTTTTTGCCAAAATATTGGAACTAGAACATATATACTAATTTGCAATATGGGTTTTTTTTGTTTTGTTTTGTTTTGTTTTTTTGTGGTGCTTGGGGGTTGAACCCAGGACCTTGTGTATACCTTGCAAGTGCTCTACCACTGGACTACACCCCCAGCCCATTTTAATTTTTTTATTATGAGTCAAGGTCTCCATAAATTACAGGCAGCCTTTGGCCTCAAACTCGTGATCCTCCTGTCTCCACCTCCGGAGTCACTGTGGGATTACAGGCATGTGCCACCACTAAGCTTGCAGCGTACTTTTCTAATATGTTATCAAAATTTTTACATCATTAATGTTCCTTAAGAGCATGATTCCAATGGCTACCTAATAACCCATCAGATGGATGGAGAGATCATCACTCACTTGAGCAATTCCGGCTTGTTACAGGATATTTACTTCACTCCTAGTTTTTAGTATTATAGATAAGGCTTTGATGATTAGCCTTTTATACAAATTTGTACCAAAACCTCTGAATATTCCTTGAGGTTAAAATTTTAAAACATTTGAACCGAGCATGGTGGCTCACACCTGTAATCCCAGTGGCTGGGGAGGCAGAGGCAAAAGGATCGCAAATTCGAGACCAGAGGTAATCTGCGTAATTTAGTGAAACCCTGTCTCAAAAAAGTAAAAAAGTGGGCTGGGGGTGCAGCTCAGTGGTCCAGCACTTGCAAAGCATGCAAGCACGAGCCCCTGGGTTCAACCCTCAGTACCACAAAAAAAAAAAAAAAAAAAAAATTAAACATTTGAAATAGATCACCCACTGCCCTCCAGAAAAGTTGCACAAATGTACACTGCCATTGGTAATATCTGAGTGCAGCCATTTCCTCATTCTGTCCCTAGCATTGGCCACTGTGTTTAAAAACTTTATTGCGGATGTCACAGATACAAAATAGTTTATCATTATTTTAATCTAGTGTTATTCACCTCATACTGTTTTGTTTCTGGTAGAATGTGAAATTGCATATACACTACTTGTACATCCTTGTAAATGAAATACATATTTATATCAAGTGGGAAATACCACAGAGAAATGTCAGTCATCATATGATGCACTTGTGATATAATTGTTTTAGGTTGTAAATTTCTTCAGATGAAATCTCTGTAGCAGATGGCGACTCCTTCCCCTACATCCTTCCTCTCCCTCTTCTTGAGGATGCTTGCCCAGTGAGGGGACACATTTCCTAGCCTCCCTTGCAGCTGGGTGTGGCTGTGTGATTAAGTGTGGATTTGCAGGACAGGCATACAAGGAAGTGATATGCACGTTTTCTGAGTCACTTCCAAAGTTGAGCACCTTGGCTTGGATGTTGGCTCCATCCTGTTTCCCATGAGTAGCAACCTCGCTTTCATTAGACAAATGATGACCCTCTAGGGGTTAGCATGGCAACAGGAGTGCTACCTGTTTATACCAGCGTCACCTCCTCAGCCTTGCCTGGCTATGTGGTTTTGGAAGAGAGAAACTAGTTTTGGTCATGTTTGGGCCACTGTCATTTGGGGTCTCTTTGTTACAGCAGGCCAGGTATGACCTTAACGAATACAACCTCAACCTTCTCCCTAACACTGGGGGCATTTTGGTGACCATTTCACAGTTGTGAAGGTGACTGGTGGCTGGTATCAGAGCACTTGGAGGCAAATGTGTACTTCACAGAATGCCATAGGATATTGCCTAAAGTGGTACCACTGTGGCATCCAATCCCATCAGATCTCGGAAGCTAAACAGGGTGGTGCCTGGTTAGTACTTGGATGGGAGACCACCTGGGAACACCAGGTGTTGTAGGCTTGGGAGAAGGATCTGGCAGTCCACTCCCAAAAAACAATCAGCCATTGAAAACCCTATGAATAGCAGAGAAGCAGTGGCAATAGTGTTTCTCCTGTTGTACTAGGTCGCTATGAGTCAGACACTGACTGACTCCATGCACCTAACAACAACAACAACATAGGATATTGGTATCTATGGTCCTTCATAGACTTCATTACTTGCTTATTTATTTATTTTGGTTTTTTGAGAAAGGATCTTACTACACAGCCCAGTCTGACCTCAAACTCACAATCCTCCTGCCTCTGCCTCCTGAGTGCTAGGATTACAGGCATGTGCTACCAGGTTCCTATAGACTTTAACAAGAATTATATATTAGTACATTTTTTGTTTATAAGTTTTAGGAAGAAATACGATTTGTTGTAGTTGATACAAAATACAAAATCACAATACAAAAATCATAACCCTAAGCATACAAAAAAAAAAAAAAAACCCAATAAGCTACCAACCAACATGCTCTATTGAGGCTGAATTTCTCCTATTCCTATTTTGAAGACTTGGGTGTTCAGCATGGGTTTTGCTATACTGTGTACCCTTAATGGCCATGACTGTAGTACACATGGTTATGACAAGAGGAAGCGTACATTTTCTTTGAAGACGTTACGTAACTGGTTCGGTTGAACGCATTCCCAATTGCTGTGGGTGCCTGTATTTGCAGTTCCTCCTCTTGGAAGGTACAGTGTGAGGGAGCACCCTGAGAAGTCAGCCTTTACTTCAGATATTGAAGGTTGACAAAGGACTCCAACAGGGCACTCAGAAAATTCAGATGGCACTCGTCACAACAGGCCACCATTACCTTCATGAATACCTGGTTTCATAACCATCGAGATCACCTGGGTCCATGAGTCTTATTCTTGTTACACAGGCCAGCTGTGACCCTCCTCTAAGGACCTAAATAGCAGAGAGGGGTTCCCAACATCTAGGGAAGGGATCAGTGACTTCAGCTCTCCTTTGTCACTGGGCAGGGAGAGCCTTGCTTTCACTGACAACAGTGTTTCGCCTGTTGTACATATGGTCACTATCAGTCAGATACCGACTAGATGGCACCTAACAACAACAACAATACATTATTTCATCAAACAATAGAAATTATATAAATAGCTCTCTATTGTGGGCTCTTTACTTCCCAATTTTGGGTTCCTGTAAAAATTGCTGCAACTAATATCTTTGTCAATATGACTTTCTGCTTCTGTTGGATAATTTCCTCAGGAAATGGGGTAAATTTTGAATACCTCTTATGGAAGACTAGAAGGAAGTTGTGGCAACATGTTTTGTCATCATGAAAAAGTTAGAGCCGGGCGCCATGATGCACACCTGTAATCCCAGCTCCTTGGGAGATGGAGGCAAGAGAATTATGAGTTCGAGTTTAGAGGCAGCCTATACAATTTAGCAAGAACCTGCCTGAAAATAGAAAATGAAAACAGAGCTGGGGTTGAAGCTCAGGGTCAGAGCACTTGCCTAGCATGTGAGAGACCCTGGGTTCATAATCCCATTACTGGAAAAAAAAAAAATGAGAGACCAGAACCGTCCTTCAGTAGCAAATGCTTAAGTAAACTACAGTACATCCAATCAATGGGCTACTATGCAGCTGTTAAAAAAAATAGGATTATTCACAGTAGCCAGAAGATGGGAACGATCTATGCTATCAACTGATGAGTAAATATGCAAAATGTGGTTTAATAGCCATACAATGGAATATTATTCAGCTATAAAAAGGAATGATGTTCTTGCACACATTGCAACCTGGATGAACATTAAAAACACTATGCTAGCCGGGCATGGTGGTGCATGCTTATAATCCCAGCAGCTCAGGAGGTAGAGGCAGGGGGATTGCAAGTTCGAGACCAGAGGCAGTCTGCGTCATTTAGCAAGTCCCTGTCTCAAAAACTAAAAAAAAAAAAAAAAAAAAATGGGCTGGGGGGCAGCTCAGTGGTACAGCGCTTGCAATGCATGCAAGCACAAGGTCCTGGGTTCAACTCCCTGTACTGCAACAAACAAACAAACAAACAAATAAAAAAAAAACACTATGCTCCTCAGATGGTCACATATGATTCCATTTATACAGAATGTCTAGAATGGGCAAATTCATAGAGACATAAAATAAGGTAAATATTTACAGGGAAGTAGGAGGATGAGGGAATGAGTAATGACTGCTGATGGTTATAGGGCTTCTTTTGTGGATAAAACTGTCCTGGAATTAGCTGGTAGTGACGGCTGCACAAGCTTGTGAATATAGTGAAAACCCCTGGATTATATAGCACTTAAATTGCACACGTGAGGCTTTGGGTTTGATCCTCAGCAAAACAAACAAACAAATGTTGTGATACGTGAATTATATGCCAGTAAAAAATGGAGAGCTGTATGTATTGACATGATCTATCATTCACAGAAAAAAACAAAGTGCAGAGTAATAGCTATCCTACACTATTTTGGGGAAAGTGTTTTTGCTGCCTTTCATGGTGGAGACGGTGGGCTTCCCCCAGGGGAATGTGATCCCCCTCTCCAGTAGGGCCAGGAAGGAGAGCTGCTGCTTTCTTCTGCAAGCAGAGAGCACCTGTCATGATCCAGGTGCTAAGAAAATGTATCCTGGTTTCTATGTTGTTATTGTTGTTGTTAGGTGCTGTGGAGTCGGTGTCTGACTCATAGCAACCCTATGTACAACAGGCATTGTCAGTGCTTCTCTGCTATTCATAGGGTTTTTAATGGCTGATTATTTTTTTGGTAGTGGGTTGCCGGGTCCTTCTTCCAAGCCTATAGCACCTGGTGCTCCCAGGTGGTCTCCCATCCAAGTACTAACCAGGCCCGGCCCTGCTTAGCTTCTGAGATCTGACGGGATAGGACGCCACAGTGGTGCAACTGATTTCTAGTAATGTATCATTATTCCTATGTTTCAGATATCAGAGATAAGGGAGATTAGTGAAGCGCCAAGGTTATGTAACAAGGGCAGCAAGCAAATCCAAGCTTAACTCCAGAGAAGTGAGTCAGAGGCTTGGGCACTTGGCGTCTAAATCTCAGCTTCATTTACTCCTTGTGGGTTATCACGCCAGGGGTGTGGAGACTGCTTGGCTTCAGGAGCATTTCTTACAAAAACACTGGTTTATAAATTTGCACTGAGAGGTCATTTATGGTTTTTCTATTTTAAGACAGTGGAAAGTGAGCCTCAGAGAGTCATCTTGACCTAGGCTAAGCCCTTATAGCTCGATGGGAATATTTCAGTGGTTCCTAACTGGTTCACTCATAATGCCCAAATGTTTCATTCACAAAGCTGTCCTTACTGTTGTTTCTGACTAGAAAACCTGCCCTGCCCCACAACCACTCAAATAAACTCCTACTTAGTTGTCAAAACCCCATGCATCTAGCCCTTCTATTGTTTTCTCCTTAACACCATTGATAGATGCCCAACTAGACCCTTTATAGAAATACTAGTATGATTAATCATTTAGTGAGCTCCCACTGTCGACAAAGCAGTTTTATGTATTGCTGCATTTGCTCCTTTCAATTCTCATAGTAATTATACAATAAAACTACATGTATAATTATTTACATTTCTTCTAGGTGAGGAAACAACCTAGAGAGGTTAGGAAACTTGCCCAAAGTCATCGAGCCAGGACATGAAGAAACAGGTCTTTCTGACTCCCAAGTTCTTCCTTTTCCCTCACACCACATCTGCTTTCCTGCACCAATCACCTTGAATTGCAAATGCTGTTTGTCACTGTCTTCACCTGTCTCCTGTAAGCCCTAGAAGGCAGGACAGTGGCTTTGGTTTCAGGACTGCTACCAGCCGTAGCCCGGGGGCATCCAATCCCGTCAGATCTCAGAAGCTAAGCAGGGTCAGGCCTGGTTAGTACTTGGATGGGAGACCGCCTGGGAACACCAGGTGCTGCAGGGTTGGGAGAAATACCTGGCAACCTACTCCCAAAAATCAATCTGCCATTGAAACCCTATGAGTAGCAGACAAGTATGACAATAGTGTTTCATCTGTTGTAAATTGGGTCGCTATGAGTCGGATATCGACTCAATGGCACCTAACAACAACAACCACAACAACCCTACTACTGCCCAGTAGGGGCGTCTGCTCCCAAGTAGCCAATCCTAAAGCCTGAAATTGGAGTGATTCAGGCCATTTGCAGGGACCTAGTCTGGAAAGGACAAGTGATGTTTGCCCTTTCCTAGTAGATGAGACAGACCTGCTGTCTCCCCTAGAGAGGCGATAAGGGGCAGGCTGGGCCTCCTTGAGGACTTGCAGATGTTTCCTGAGGTCCTGAGAGCGTTCCTGCTTCGCAACTGCCTTGGCCACCAGTTCATGTGAGTGCTGGGAAAGCGGCTTCATGGCTCTGCTGGCATGAGTGTGCCTGCCCACTCCACCCAGCTCTCTGGAAATTGCCCTGAAATAGGAAGCCCAGTAGGGACCCCAGCTCTGGCCTGTGGGATCCCAGAAGGATCTTTGTGGTACATAGTAGTACAAGGTGGTTGAGACCTTGTGGTTTGGCCCCCAGCTCTTGCTTTGAAAACCTTCTCTCCACTCCCGCTTACTAAATCCGTGGTCTTGAGACAAGTTTCTCAACCTCCCTTTGCCTCAGTTACTTAACCTTTACCGAGGAGCAATAGTCTCCTTCTTCAGGGTCATAGATTAAAAAGTATGGAAAACACTTGCCAGTGAGCCTGGCACAGTGCCTGCAGACAGCACCACCAATGGTGATCAGAACAATAATAACTCTTAATATTAAACTATCCATCATAGATTTTTATTGTTTGCAGCTGAGATTCCCGATATTTTTAGTTAGAGTTACAGAACAGTTTTCGAGAAGGACAGAGCCTTTGGGCCTGATGGGTAGATTGTCTTAGCTCAGGACAGGTCTTGTCTCACGAAGCGGTCTCTTACCCTTTCCTGTGAGCATGTGCTGCTCTGGATTTCAGTTCCTAGGCTAACCCTGGGAAGGTAGAGACCTGGTTAACACAAGACCCCCACTTTCCTAGATCCCAGGCAGCAAGCAATCTTTTCTCTATCCCAACCACCTAACACAGGGTGGAACATGAGTAGTTATTAAAGTTATTTATTATTTGAAGAAAATGATAATTTTATAGTGAATCATATTTAAAAATTAGCATTATCATAAGGATGATTTTATTTACATTATTTAAACACACAAACATATAAAGAAGAACTCAGAGCTGGGAGCCATGGCATGTACTTGTGGTCCCGGCAACTTGGGAGGCTGAGGCAGTTCAAGGCCAGAGGCAGTCTGTACAATTTAGCAATACCCTGTTTCAAAAAAGGTGGGGTGGTGGAGCTAGAGGTATGGCTCAGCTGTAGAGGGCTTGTCTGGAGTCCCCATGGCCCTGGATTCAATCCCAAGCACCACAAAACAAAACAAAAAACAAAAAATGCCTCAAGCTTTACTTAAATTTATTCAAATATTTCTTGAGCTCTTCCAGTTTTTATCTTCAGGCTTCCAGAGAAGAAATTGGTTGACTTGTCTAGTTTGAGTTTCTAGTACTTTCCTTGGAAATTCCTTCATATATTCTTTTTTATGCCTCGACTTCATCAACTTCTTAGTTGTCATTTTTAAGTTTGACGTAATATTCCTTCAAATGGGTAGGCTAAAGTTTGCTTGCCTGCAGCTGTAACCCTGTGGCATATGATCCCATCAGATCTTGGAAGCTAAGCAGGGTCAGGCCCGGTTAGTACTGGGATGGGAGACCACCTGGGAATACCAGGTGCTGTAGGCTTGGGAGATGGACCCGGCAATCCACTCCCAAAAAAATCAATCCAACATTGAAAACCCTATGAACAGCAGAGAAGCACCGACAATAGTGTTTCGCCTGTTCTATGTAGGGTCGCTATGAATCGGATACTGACTCCATGGCACCTAACAACAACAACAACAAAGTTTGCTTGTTGATCTGTCCTTTGGCGCCTGGATAGTTAGTTCCCCTTTCATGTTATTACATATACTTTTGATCTTTTTCAAAACAATCTTTGGAAGTTTTTTTTTTTTTTTTTTTTTTCCAGGCAAATCACCAGAAGAAGACTCAGGAGCCAAAGGTTTTCTTGCTTTTGTTATTGTTACTTAAGGGCGGGTCATCCTGAAAAAAGATAAAAGCAACTCACAGAGATTGTCCACGCATTCACTTCTGGGCTGTAATAGGAAAGAAATACAGAAACCATGCCAGTGAGGTGACAAGGCACTCTTTGCTGAGCCCCGAAGCATGCTGGGAGGGGCTGCACTTTTCTTTTCCCTGGGAACATCCTCAACTGATATCCCTGTCCTGGGACTGACAGTTTTTGTGTGTGTGTGTGTGTGTGGTACTGGGGGTTGAACCCAGGATCTTGTGCTTGCAAGCTTTGTAAGTGCTGGACCACTGAGCTGCACCCCTAGCCTTTTTTTTTTTTTTTTTTTTTTTTTACTTTTTTTGAGACAGGGTCTCGCTAAGTTACGCAGACTCTGCCTCTGGTCTCGAACTTGCAATCCTCCTGCCTCTGCCTCCCAAACCACTGGGATTACAGGCCTGCGCCACCGCTCCTGGCTGGAACTGACAGTTTATTAAGGGATGTCCCCACCTCCTCCACCGCCTCTGCAGGAACTGTGCAGTGGCAGTTCATACGGAGCTGGGCGAGTTCCAGCCTCTCCCATGAACTCCCAAGAGTCAAATTCCTGCCATGGGCAGCAATAAAGGTTTTACCTGAAAGAGGCAGCAAGGCCTGCTGGAGGAGCCTCCCACCAACCAGGCAGGCCCCGCCCCAACCTGCTGACTCAACAGATGCTCCACCCACCCAGCTGGGTGGCACAAACGGGGATGGCACATTTTCAGATGCATTCCCTTGGGTCTGCACTTTGACTCTCGATAAAATATGGGACTCTTGGGAGAGGGCACAGTACCATTTATATCCCAGGGTGAACTATTTACCAAAGCCGACTCTGAGAACAGGGCGAGCTGGGGTAGGAGGTGAGAAACCTCTAGGAAGAATCTAAATGCAAGGAACAGAGCCCTGCGAAGGAGCAAGCTCCGGGTCTAGCCTTGGATATTGCACAGACTCTCTGAAAACAAGGCCTCCTTCTCTAGTCTTGGAGGGCGTTGTGCCCGGGAGGGCTGCAGACAAGCCATCCCAAGGGTGGGTGGCCTAGGCAGAGACCTAGGCTGGCTGTCTCCTGCTGGGGTTGAGATCTGAGCTGCAGATTTCAGGGGAGTTCCCTCTGGGACCCCATCCAGCCATATACATGTGGGTGCTTAGCCTTCACGGTTATCACCACAATGATGCTGGGATGGCTGCTTTGCTGTGCCTTTGGAAGGGGACGCATCACCACGTTTTAGTCTTAGCTCAGCTCCACGCAGGAGGTTGTGGCTCAGACCAAAATCACCTCTCAGACTTCATCTCCTTTCCTGGATTCTGCCGACTCTGGCTTTTTTCTCCCTCGGATGTACTAAGCTTGTTTCTGACTAGGAGACTGCGCACCTGCTCTTCCCTGTCCTCGATCCTCCCACGCCTGCCTCCTCCTCCTCACCAGGCCTCAGCCCAAGGAGCTCCTTCTCCCTGAGGGCTTCCTTGGCCACTCTAGTGAAAGTGACCTGCTGCCCTGAGGGATCTGATAGCCAGTTATCAGCCTGTGTTTTCTTCTTAGCACTGTCATTTCCTGAAATTGCCTTATTTATTCACATATCCATAGATTGTCCAGCTCCCTAAGGAGAGAACTGTGCTCCCTGCGTAGAGCTGAGAGTAGTGCTGGCACCTACAGGGAAATCCATCCACGAACCCCAGGACTGCCCTCGCTCTCCCTCCCCCCAGCTTTATCATATTTCTCCTAGGTGTTTTGTGTGTGTGTGCGTGTGTGTATGTGTGTGTGTTGTGGTTATTGTTAGGTGCCATCAGGTCCAGTCCAACTCATAGCGACCCTATGTACAACAGACAAAACACTCCCCGACACTGTGCCATGTCCCATGCTCTTGTTAGTGCTTCTTTGCTATTCATAGGATTTTCAATGGTGGATTGTTTTGGGAGTAGACTGCTGGGTCCTTCTCCCTATCCTGCAGCACCTGGTGTTCCCAGGCTATTATCCAAGGACTAATGATGCCGACCGTGCTTAGCTCCCAAGATCAGGCAGGATGGGATACCAGGGTGCTATGGCTGCAGATACACACACACACACACACACACACACACACACACACACACACACACACAGCGCAAGGCAGGGTGGGACAGGGCTGCATATAGATTGGGATTCCTGCCTTACTTTAGCAGCTTCACTCATGGTGTGGCTTGGGCCCCCTCCTACCCAAGCCTGCAGAGGGAGCAGACTTTTTGTGGGGTGCTGGGAGCTGAACCTGACCCAGAAGTCAATAGAGATGGACTTTCATTCAATATCAAAAGACCTTTGAATGGAGCTGACAGGAAGCAGAATGGTCACGCTGTTGCTTACCTGGCCAACCTCCGCACTTCATCCAACCCCTCGTGGTCCCCTCATCACTTTCTGCCTCCCTATGGTCCATACCAACCTGCAGGCTCATGGACCTCACCGATTGTTAGGAAGATTCCCCAGCACAGAGGCTGGTGACTCTGCATGGCTCCTGAGGTAACGAGACCAGGTGGCCTCTGTGGGCAATTTCAGCTCCTGTTTCAGGGCCTTGGCCGAGAACAATTCATTTCTCATCCACATCCTGTGGTCTGCACAGCCTCCAGGAGCGAGAGGGTGACAGACCAGATGAAGCTGTTGGTGGCGTGCCGGGGTTAAAGCTCGGTGACCCACAGTCCAGTGCACTGCTTAGTGACCAGATCCACCCACCTGCTGTTTGCTTAGTGTGGAAAGCTGATCAGCTGCACCAGGAATGCAGCACCAAGAAGAAATAGGAGTTCCAGGCTGGGTTCTGTGCCAGCTTGCCGTGGGAGCTTGGACACAGCCCTTTCATTCTCTTCTGCAAGACCAAGAGTGTTTGGATGAAACCTAGACGCTTTAGAAGGCTCTGTCTCTGGCTCAAATGGTCTAGGATTCTGCTAAAGAACCTCAGGTGTGAAGAAGTTTGATCTGCCGGGCACGGTGGTACAAGCCTGTAATCCCAGTGGCTTGGGAGGCAGAGGCAGGAGGATTGCAAATTTGAGACCAGAGGTAGTCTGCATAACTTAACGAGACCCTGTCTCAAGAAGTAAAAAAAAAAAAAAAAGGCTGAGGGTGCAGCTCAGTGGTCCAGCACTTGCAGAGCATGCAGGTGCGAGGCCCTAGGTTCAACCCCCAGTACCACAGAAAAAAAAGAAAAATAAAATAAAGGGGGGAAGTTTGCTCTGTCGTAAGGGCTCACGCCCAGGCTCCCATTCTTCAGCAGCTCATCTTTCTTAGTGGACATCCTGGGACAGAGCCAAGACCCCTGACTTCTGTCATCAACAGCTCAAGGCTTTTCAGAGTTTCTCCGAGTTGTTTATTCACAGCTCTGGCTGGGCAGATACCAGGGGGATGTGATCTGGCAGTGGACGGAGCCTGAGGTGTCTGTCAAGACAGACACAGGCTGAGTCTAGTCCAAGGGTGCCCTGGAGGCTGTCCCAACTGCCCTTCTCATCCAGAGAGCAGGAGAGGGACTCGGCGCGTCTGCCTTTGGCAGCATTTATGCCAAGATCTCCTTGCATGTGGCAGCCCTGTACAGGCCTCCTTGTGGTCCTAAATCTGGGACAGGAAGGGAATGTGATGACAAGGAGCCTTTTCCTGACACCCCAGGGTAATTTCATGATGTGTTAGTCGACTACGCTTTCCTGAAACACATCGCAATTCATCTCCAGCACTGCCATGCAGGAAGAGCAGGGAAGCCCGTCCCTGCATCCTGGGACCATTCTCTGTGCTGAGCCAGCTCTTTTCCTTTCCCCTTTAGCGTTCTTGTAGGAATGAAAGGCTAAAAGACACCATTAGGGGGCTGAGGATGTAGTTCTGTGGTAGAACTCCCACCTAGCAGGCCTGAGGCCCTGGGTTCTATCTCCAGCACCACAAACAACAATACAAACCACCCCTGTTGCTGGATAAACAAGTCCCAAGCATCTCCTAGGCACTAACTCCAATTCTCTAAGTTGGGAACTGGGGAATGAAAAATGAACTTTTATTTATTTATTTATTTATTTAGGCAGTACTTGGGGGTTGAACCCAGGGCCTTGAACATTCTTGTAAGTGCTTTACCACTGAGCTGCACCTCCAGCCCATTTTTCACTTTTTATCTTGAGACAAGGTTTTGCTAAGTTATGCAGGCTGCCTCTGGCCTCAAATCTGCAATCCTCCTGCCTCTACCTCCTGAGTTGCTGGGATTACATGCATGAGCCACCACACCTAGCTAAAAATGAATTTATTAATTTTTAATGCTCTTTCTGTATGTGCATACACACGCATATATATGTGTATGCATATATATATATATATATATATATATATATATATATGTATGTATACCAGCAGCAGCCCTGTGGCATCCAATCTCGTCAGATCTCAGAAGCTAAGCAGGGTCAGGCCTGGTTAGTACTTGGATGGGAGACCATCTGGGAATACTAGGCACTAGGTGCTGTAGGCTTGGGAGATGGACCCGGCAACCACTCCCAAAAATCAATCCACCATTGAAAACCCATAAACAGCCAGAGAATCAGTGGCGATAGTGTTTTGCCTGTCATACATAGGGTCATTATGGGTTAGATACTGACTCCATGGCACCTAACAACAACAATATGGCAGCCATTTTTCTTCAACATTTTCTTTCTTACTCCTCACAGCAACCCAGAGAGATGGTCAGAGAAACTGAGACACTGAGAAATAAAGTCACATGCTTTCAGCCTCCAAAGCTGGAACCACACTGTAACCACTAGGCTGAACTGCCTGTCAGTGAGGAGCACAGTACATTCTGGGGGGTGACATCACACGTAGGAGGTGGGAACATATGAAGGTGGCAGCTGACAAGAGGTGAGATAAAGGCCATGCCAGCATTTTTGCAAACTCATCTAACCCAAAACAGATTACCACCACTATTTTTGAATCACTGCCCTTCCTCTCTGTGGAGACACTGATTTCTCAGCAGCATCTCTGGATTATTGGCCTTGGAGGAAGTTGGCTGCTTAGGAAGCCTTTCCAGAAAGAGCCCGGAGAGCATGGGCTGCTGCGAGCCGGAGTTGAGAGGCAGCAGGCTGGGCTCCAGTCCACCTGCTGCTCCTAACTTTTTCCATGGCCTTGGGTGAGTCTCTGCCCCAGGCGAGTCTTTAATTTCGCCACCTCTAAGGTGAGAAGAGGGAAGCGCGGAGGTGCTGAGGGCTTTCCCAGCCTTCACATTTTGAACAAGTGCTGCTGCTGGGCGTGTACTGCTTCCCGAGACTGGACAGTGATGGAAAGGCCATTTACCAAAGCAAAATGTCACTTCGGATGGGAACAGCACCTTTCCACTGGATGGGAAACCTATGGCTTGTGTCTCTTGAGTTCACATGTCCCCAGGGCAAACACCTCCCATCCTTCCTTTCTCTGTCAGCATGCTGCTTTCTAACTCACAGAATCCAGCCCATTCCCACCCCTGTTAGCCCTCCAGGGGAAGTCTGAGTAGCCACAGTATTCTAGACACTTCCAAAGATGTCACCAGAAGATGCAGATGTAGGTGGCACCCTTGGGGGTTTCATTTTGGGTTTTCTGTGAACTGAAACCCCCAGGGCTTTGTCCCTCATGCTGTACCAAGTTCTATCTTATGTCACTGGTTTTGAATCCACTGCCATGGACTAAATCTGCCTCCAGGCCACCCCAGGCACAGTCTTCCCACACCTGAACAGTTCATCCTTCCCACTTATTCTTGTTTTTGTCCCTGCTACCCTGTGAGCCATCCTCATCCTCCTGTTGTAATGTCTTCCTTGACCTCTCATGGCTCTGTGAAGCGAAATCTTACACGGTTCCAGAGCCCTGCAAGACCAAGCTCATTCTACTCTCCCCTTCACTTAACATACATTGCTCATTCTTGTCTTCTTTCTGCCTTTTCCTCCTTCAAGTCTTCCACTTGCGGTTTCTTCTCTCTCTCTCTCTCTCTTTTTTTTTTTACAGCATTGATTCCTTCTGATTTCAGGTGGAATGCTACATCCTCAGACAGGCTTTCCCCAAACACCTAAGGGATATCTCTCAATTATGTGCCCTTGAATCTCTTTTGTAACATTTACTATAATCTGTTAATATCTTGATTATTTACGGATTTATTAATTGATGTTCTCACTTGCTATGTTATAAGCGCTATGAGTGCAAGGTCCCTCTTTGGAGTCTTGTTCACCAGGGTACCTTTAGATAAGTGCTTAACACATTTATTTTGAAGGAACAAATGAATGATTGAATCCTCCTGGGCTAGGTATTCGATGCACATTCTATAGATGACAGAACTGGAGCTTAGAGAGGTTAATTCTTGCCCTAGATACCACAGGCTGGAAGCAATACAGCCAGGCCCATGATATCATGGACTTTCTCCCCCAAGAACATTTCACCTTAAACAGAGAGAGATTCTGGGCTGCCAACCCAGCTTGGCTGATTCATAGACTAATTCCCCAACATGAGACCAAATGGCAGAGATTCCAGTGTTCCTGCCTTTTAAAGAGGTAGCGCTACCAGCATGTGGCTAAGAATTACATATGATTCCAAATTTCAGAGTACCCTTGAGGCATTGCTCATACCCTATAAACACTCCATGATCATAAGAACAATGCTGTGATTGTTTAGAAAGGAAGTGACACCCACCGGCCTGTGGAGGCCAGATTTCCCAGGACCCTCTTCCAAGGTTGTTCTAATTTGGGCCTGATGGAATGACAAAGACATTTCTAGTTCCTTTGCTCTAAGGTGGACTGATTTGGAAAATTTGTCATTCCCAAGGCCCCTACTGCTACCTGAAAGCAGCCCCCAATTATTGTCATTATTTAAAATATTCCCTTTGCCAGTTGGGTGCCATTTCTATGATTCTAGAAGGAAAGTTCCTGAAGTGAGCCCTGGACCAGAAGTCAGACAGTGGCAAGGCCTATGGGAGTCCGGCCAGTAGACTCAAGGACTCTTGCTGGCCCTCAAGGGGAATGTAAGGAACTTACAGGGTCTGATGGCGGCCTGCTCGCAACCATACCACTGTGGCATCGGATTCTGTCAGATCTTGGAAGCTAAGCAGGGTCAGGCCTGGGTAGTACTTAGATAAGAGACCACCTAGGAGCACTGGGTGCTATAGGCTTGGGAGAAGGACCTGGCAGTCCACTCCCAAAGCAACCAGCCATTGAAAACCCTATGAATAGCAGAAAAGCACTCACAATAGTGTTGCCTGTTGTACATAGAGTCACTATGAGTCAGACACCAACTCAATGGCACCTAACAACAACAATAACAACATGGCGGCCTGGGAGTCAGAGGATTAAGATCTGACTCTGGTTCTGTGGCTAATTTGTCATGTAAGATCTTGTCAAGACCCTTCCTTTCTATAGGTCTTGGCTTATCATCTGTATATGGAATGTTTAGAAGGGCTGAGACCTAAGCCCTACTCCTGCTCTGATATTTGCTTTTTTGGTGGCCTTTTCAGGGGAATATTTGTGCCTCTAAAATGAGGTTTCCATACTATCTGGCCATCAGAAGCCAGCATGAAATCAACATTGTTGCTGTTGTTAAATGCCCTTGAGTTGGGGCCCACTCATAGCGACCCTATGGTCAAGAGAACGAAACACTCCCCAACACTATGCCATGCCTGGCACTATGTCAGTGCTTCTCTGCTATTCATAGGGTTTTCAATGGCAGATTGATTTGGGAGTGGGTTGCCAGGTCCTCCTCCCTAGCCTGTAACACCTGGTATTTCCAGGTGGTCTCCCACCCAGGGACTAACCAGGCATGACCCTGCTCAGCTTCCGAGGTCAGACAGGATCAGATTGCAGTGTGCTATGGCTGCAGGCAAAATCAACGTGGCTATCTTAAAATAGTTCATCAAAGGGCATTGTCATCCCAAAGGCCTAAGGACTTCTCAGAGGTACCCCAGCTAGAGAGGAATCAGGTGTCCACTCCTACCAAGCCCTCCCTTGGTCCCAGTCCTACCCTCTGGCAGGCAGCCACTCCAGTGAAGGAGACTCATAAGGGGCTAAGGGCATGGGACACAGGGACTATGACTCCTCTGAGAGTTTAGTTCTGGGCATGGAACTCCAAGAACATTGCACCCTCTTGACCCACTATGTAGAAAGATTTGTGGCAATCAAATATGTAGCAATGTCTTATGAGTGTTTACTATGGGGCAGGCTTTGGGTCAATGTTTTATATACATTGTTTTATTTGACCTTGAGCTCTGTGAGGTAAATGTGATGATGTCCATTCTACAGAGCAGGAAACTGAGTTGTAGAGTTTAAGTAATTTAGCCAAAGTTACATAGTTACAATGACCAAGATTGAACCCAGCAGTATTTACTGCTAAATTACTGTAATAATAGCAATAAAAAGTAACCAAAATGCCAGGCATTATGGTGCGCGCCTGTAATCCCAGTGACTTGGGAGGCTAAGGCAGAAGGATCATGAGTTTGAGGCCAGAGGCAACTGTGAAATTTAGTGAAAACTTGTCTCAAAAAATGGAAACGGGTCCTGGGTGCAGCTCAGTGGTGGAGCATGTACAAGGCCCTGGGTTCAACCCTCCAATACTGCAAAACCAACCAACAAACAAACCTACCAAGGCGGAAGAAGTATAGTAAGCAGTTGTGGAAATCACACTGGACCTATTTTTTAGGTTAAGAACTTTGGACAAGTTTTTTGACTGCATTAATGGACAACATGCTTATGAAGTGGGGACGACCACTTCTACTTCATAGAATAAGATTAAAAGGGACCATATATGTGAAAGTGTTTTTAATCGATGCCTGACACATAATAAGTGCTTAGTAAATGCCAGTCCCTGTTGTTGTCATTACTACTATTACTGCTACTATTACTTCCATCTTCCCTCCAGGGTAGTTGCTAAGCTCAAATGAGAAAAGGAGTATGCTGGGTGCACCTGTAATTCCAGCAGTCAGTAGGCTGAGGTGGGAGGATCAACAGTTTGGGGCCAGCTGGGGCTACATGGCAAGACCCTGTTTTAAAATTCAAAAACAAAATAACCCAAAACAAACAAAGGTTAGGGGTGGAGGCAGGCTGAGAAAGCTTGGTTTGCTGTGCATTTGTCAGTAATCCCTTTTACTACCACTATAGCAACCTAAGGGACAGAATTATTCCTGAAGTTCCAACCCCATTCCTCCCCCAGAATGGTTCACATTCTTTGCTCTGCAGCCAATACTGATGACGAGCAAGGGTTTGACTTGGTGCCCACTGTGAATGACGTCCTTCAGTGAATCTCTGAGAACTGCAGCAAGTGCATTTCTGGGCTTATTTGAGCATGAGAGAGTTTGAAGAAAGATTTCACCATTTAGCTCCATCATGTGTAGATGGGGCTTTGCAATTAATGTGGGTTTGCAACTTAGCTCTTTCCCTCATCATGTTAAGAAGAGACACTAAGAGGTAGATCAATGATGTGGTGGATGGACATGTATTTAGATTTAAATGAGTTCTGCTGTTTATTATTACTGATTTTGAGAATAGTGTATGCTCATTGTAAAAATAACTTGAAAAATACAGAAAAGTATGAAGAAGGGAAACTTAAAACACCCATAATGCAATTATTCAGAAATAAAGAATGTTTGTGTTTTGGTATATTTTATTTTGGTCTTTTATTCTATCTCATTTTACGTAATTGGGATCATAGTATAGTCAAGTAAGATATTTTTCTTAATTTCATATTGCCAGAATTTCTTTCATGAATATATTTTATAGATGTTTATTATTTCAACATAGAAACATCACAGAGCACAAAGTACTCAATCAATCCCTTATTGGCAGCTGTTTAAGTTTTTCTAATTTTCATTATCTCTCCCTCCCTCCACCTTTCTTTTAGACAGGGTCTTGCTATGTAGCCCAAGCTGGCTCATGATCCTCCTGCCTCAGTCTTCTGCATGCTGGGATTATAGGACTGTGCCATCATGACCATCTTTAATTTTCATTATTTTGTATAACACTCTGATGAACATTTTTACACATTAATATGTATATCTATGTATATTTGATTATTTCCCTTTGGTAGATTCTTTAAAGTAGAAATTATGAATCAAAGAGGAGTATAAACAATTTTAAGGTTTCTTGGAAAGGTTGTATCTATCAATTTTCTTTCTCTCTTTTATTTATTTCTTTTTGTAGTACTTGGGGATTGAACCCAAGGCTTCATGCTTGCTTTGCAAGCACTCTACCACTGGTGAACTGCACACCAACCTCTGTTTTACTTTTTATTTTGAGACAGGGTCTAAGTTACACAGGCTGCCTCTGGCTTCAAACCTGCAATCCTCCTGCCTCTGCCTCCTCGGTTGTTGGGATTATAGGTGTGTGCTGCTACACCTGGTATATTTTTATATTTTATCAATAATGAGAGACATTCCCTGTAATAAGCATTACCAGTTTTTAAAAATTCTGATTCCATGCAAATCAATAGGTTTAAAGAAAAATGGCAACTCATTGTCTTGATTTGCAATTCTTTAATTACTTTAGCAGCCTGCGCAGTGTTTATTTCATGCTTCTTAGTCATTTGTGTTTCCCTTTTCTGTGCATTGTCTGTCAGTGTTCATTGCTGGGCAGACCTGGGTAACAGTGGCCCTAATAATCCTACAATTGTCTGCAGAAGATGCCAAACCTTGCATTGGGCCACATCTGATAGGAAGCCAGGCTGGGGCAGGATTAGAAAGAGTCCGTGTCAGCACTACTGTTTCAATGAAGCCAGAAAGGGGAAAGTGTCTGTGTTTATTGCAATCTGGGGGAAGCTGTTTTGATAAGCCATGTCTATCATATTATTATGCTTTCTTATTCCTAGCGCTTCTCTTTTCTTAAATGCTGACCTAGCAGGAGCATTAAATTTGGTGTGTGTCTGTCCTCTCTTTCAATATATGCTCACTGACCTGCTCCTAAGTGCAATGCATAGTGGCCATATTAACAAACGGTGGAGAAAAGAGAAGAGTCAGGCAGATCTTAAGCAAGTTCCTGAATCTCTCAGAGGCTGGATTTCCTCTTCCTTCAAGCATGGGTGATAGCCCTACCTGTGAGGAAGGAATGTATTATGAATGCAAAACTCTTGACCAGTGCCAGCTAGGTCACAAGACTCCTTTTAGCTCAACAATTCTTGAGCTGCTTCTGTGTATTTGATACTGGACTAGTTTCTAGTACAAAGAAGAATCAGACTGGACCTTTTACAGAATTTATGCTTCCTACAGGAGAAAAGTCAGGCTGCTGCTCATAGACTCCAACAAGGCCTTCTCTGACCCCTAATGTTCTGTGGCCCATCATTAAGCCCTGTGATTCCAGCTTCTATGGGTGGTTGACAGCTCTCTTTAGAGCTCTGGGCCTTAGTTGCAATTCTGGGGCAATAGGAAAAGTGCCAGCTGACATTCTGATGCACAGTGTCACAGCTACAATGTTTATTTTCTCTTTTCTTCCTGAAATTATATAATCATAAGTATTTTCCCTTTTTTAGTTAGGGGTGTCAGATGAAACCAGCCAGCCTCAGTTTGATTTCTGGCTCTATTATTTACAAAGTGACTTTGGGCAAGTTGCTTAACCTCTCTGTGCCCTAGCTTCCTTATGTGTAAAATGAGGATAATAATATGCTACACAGTGGGTGCTTGTATCCCTCTAAAATTTTTATGCTGAAATCCTAATCCCTGCCCCCATAGGATGGTATTTGAAGGCCTTTGGGAAGTCATGAGAGTAAAGCCCTTGTGAATGGGATTAGTGTCCTTATAAAAGAGAACCCAGGGAGCTCCCTTGCTTCTTCTACCACGTGAAGACAGGGAAAAAACGGTCATTTGTGAACCAGGAAGAAGGTCATCACCAGACACTGAATCTGCTGGCATCCTTGATCTTGGCTTTCCTAGCCATCAAAACTGTGAGAAATTTCTGTTGTTTATAAACCACCTAATCTATGGTGCTTTGTTATCATAGTCCAAAAAGACTAGGATATGATAATACCTACTTTGTGGAGTCCTAGGGATTAAATGAAATAACTTGTGGGTTTGTTGTTGTTGTTGTTGTTTTTGTTTTTTGGGTACTTGGGGATTTAATCCAGGACCTCACATATACTTTGCAAGTGCTCTACCACTAGGCTTTACCCTCAACCCCTTCTTTATTTTTTATCTTAAGATAGGGTCTCACTAAATTATGCAGGCTGCCTGTAGCTTTGAATATGCCATCCTCCTGCCTCTGCCTCCTGAGTTGCTGGGATTACAGACATGAGCTACTGCACCCCATGTGTATTTCTTAACAGCATCTAGAACCTAGTAAGAGCCTAATTTTCTATTATTAATATTTGCTATACCATCTTGATATGCATCCTTACAATGACATTATGTAATTAAACTGAACAAACACAATAATACCTTTCTCTGATGTTGGATATTTAAGGCATTTCCAATTTTTAAACACAAACTAAAATATTCCTAAGGAAAAAAAAATTTTAAATGTCATCTTGTGGTTTAGAGAAAAAGGCAAAGCAATGAGTTTAAGAATTAAATGCTGATTGAATCAACGTTAGTATGCTTAAATTATCTTTCAGAGCCAGGTATGGTGGTCCATGCCTGTAATCCCAGCTCTCAGGAGGCTGAGGCAGGAGATTATGAATTCAAAGCAAGCCTGGGCTACCCAGTGAGACCTTGTCAAAAAAAAAAAAATTCTATTTTCTCAACACATTATGGGCCAATTGTCCCATCTGAGAAGCCCAGCATGAGTGATCCTTGCCTGAAGCAATGCTGGCCTGGATCCTCAGCAAAGTTTTCTAGTCCTTTGGTCTGTGATTCTCGTGGCCAAAAGGCTGCATTAATTTTTCTCCCCCACTGCCAGAGAACCTCTAATACAGCACAGCTAGGAGCAACCCAGTAGTTTTAGGTATCATTTCTAAATATCTAGTAGGGCAACTGTCAAGCCGGCGTCACCTGATGAGGAATTTATGGGACAGAGGTTTCTGCTCTGGTCCTTCAGCTAACAAAGTTCAAAGTTAGCAGTGGTGTAATTGAAATATGAGCCTTCGCAGACTGAGCACCGTCTGTGAGTCAAGCTTTGCAAAAATGATCTCAGCTCAACCAAGAGAGAGAGGCTTTATTGGCTCCACTTTATAGATCAAGAAACTGAGGCTCAGAAAGAGGAAAAATTCCCTCCAAGGTCACACAGCAGAGTCATGCTCTAGGTCTGTGAGTCTAAAGAGAAAAGCTTTTCCCATGGGCACCATAGCATCTCTTCTCAATTTAATCAGCATGGATTAGTGCTCACATTGTATTGCCCTGCTAGGCACTGAGAACAGAGAGACAGCCTGATGGAAGAGACCTACAGATGTATCAATCACAAGTTCTAGTATTAAGGCTAATGCACGCCCAGGAGAAGTAATAAAACCATGTGGGCAGTCCAATTTATCCTGTTGTATATATTTCTGAAAGCCATCTTTAATCCTTTTAGGAAGAAGCAGTGGACAGGGGGAAGGAGAGGTTAATTCACACTTAGAAATCCAAAACAGTCTCCTAGAGGATGTGGCATTTTGGCTGAGGTTGAGGCTCCAGGACAAATCAGCAACAGACTATAGGGAAGGGACAAGACATGTCCACTTCCTTCTTAAAACAAGTAAAAATAGAGCCTTGGCTAGTGCTTGCTAAATATTGGTCTTGAAACCAAACACTCACACACCCCTCTCATTTTGCCTCCTCTTACACAGACCTATCAAGACATACACAGAGATAACCACAAATACAAAAACGCAGAAAACTCACACAAAACAAACTAGTACACATGTACAGGTGAAGACACATAATATATGAAAAAACAGATACTAGCTCCCATGCCCATAGACTCACACAGACCCATATAATATCATACATATAGACTTACAAATACTTTATGGTTCCAAACACAAGCACATGCACATCCTCTCCCTGCCCTCTGCTCATATAGGCAAATAAATGCATGCTTTCATTAACATACACAAGTTCACACACAAATCTCATCTCGCTAGTCTGGTTGGAGCCCAATGACTAATGGGAAACCATGCACAAAGGCAAGCATCCCGTAGGGGAACCAGGACTGGGTTAGCAGGTGAGGCTGGGATTAAGCCAGATAACAAATCTTCCCAGCCTGGCTGCTCCAGGAAGCTGCTAAGCGAGGCAACACTGCGGGACCTAACTCCGGATCCTGGGCGTTTGGTGTGAGCTGTGTGCATCATTTCCAGCTTCATCCAGGGCTAAATGTCATCCAGGGTCAAGCTTTGCTATCAGCCCCACCCCAATCCCTGCAACAGGCAGCAGTCTTTGGGGACTCAGCAGGGCCGAGTCCTCTGGCTGCTTTCCCACCCTAGGCTTGCTGGGCACACTACACTGAAAGTCATTAGCCAGGCACTGGGGTAAGCCCTTTTTGTACGTTTATTTTCACAACAGTTCTGTGTGTGGGGTGTGTGTGTGTGGGGGGGGGATGAAGTGCATCCTATTATTTCCATTTAGTGGTGAGAAAGCTGCGATCAGTCCAGAAAAGCACTCAACCAGAAACTGAAGGCTCAACCCCATTGGATCCTATTCTTCCTGGGGTTTAGGGTCAAGTGGGTCTGTGGGTCTGTCTCCCCCGAGCAAAAAGCTTGCACCTTCTGCTTCTGACGGGTCCCCAGACCATTCTGTGCAGCCTGGCCCAGCGCCAGGCCCACAGCAGGTGTCTGGTGAGAGCGTGGGTCTATGAGGCTTTCAGGACGGGCCTCAGTTTCCCCATCTCTGAAATGGGAATGGCAGCTCAGTCCTCGCCGGCGGGGGTCAGGCTCTCTCGGGCAGCAGGGGGAATTCTGATCACTACATCCTCGCTGCTGCCTTCCTCAACCACCGCGGGGCTGCAGCCCAGTCTCCGCCCCAGCTCGGGTGCGGCACCGACGCCCCATTGTTCAGGAGGGCGGGGGCGCTCCCCAGAGCGGATTCTCCGCCCCGGGTCGCGCTCGCTGCCCCGTGGAGCAGAGGACTTGGCCCAGCGTCTGGCGCGCGGGGCCGAGTCCTTTGTCTACGCCGCGGCTCCCGGTGCCCGGGGCCCGCGCCCGGCTCTTTGGTCAGACAAAGCGGGGGCCGCAGCGAGGCCGGGCGGCTGGAGCGGAGCTCGCACCACCCTCCTCCCGCCTTACGACCCGCCCCCTTGCCTCGACGCCCTCTGATTGGCTCGAGGGGCTACAAAGAGGCCGGGAAGAGGGTCGGTCACGTGGGACGGTGCAGCCTCCCATTGGTTGGGCTAGGCTGCCAATCGAGGAGGGCGGGCTGTCCGCGCTCGGCCGGGTCGCTCTCTCCGCGGAGGGGCCCGCCCGCCGGGCCGGCCGCCTGTCAGAGGGAGGTGGCGATGGTGCGCCTGGTGGCGGCGGCTGCGGCGGCGGCTTCCTCGGTCGGATTGCAGGGAAGGGAAGATGCCTGACCAACCGACGGGCTGAATGAATGAATGGCGGAGCCGAGCGCGCCATGAGGAGCCTGCCGAGCCTGGGCGGCCTCGCCCTGTTGTGCTGCGCCGCCGCCGCCGCCGCTGCCGCCTCAGCAGCCCCGGCGGGGAATGTCACCGCGAGCGGCGGGGCGGAGGGGCAGGTGGACGCGTCGCCGGGCGCGGGGCTTCTGGGCGAGCCCGGCCACCCCTTCGCTGAGGTGACGGCTCCCACGGCCCCGCCGCCCGGCACCGGCCCCGCGCGCGCCACGGCCCGCCGGCCCCCGGCGGCGCCCTCGGCGGCGCCGTCCCCGGAGACCACCCCTCTCCTGGGGACCCCCGGGCCCGCGGCGTCCACCTTCCCGGCGCCGCCCGGGCCCTCGCCGGCCGCCCCCGCGGGGGTGGCGCGCACGCCCACCGCCCCTCCGACGCCCACCGCCCGCTTGACCACCGCTGGCCCGGCGCCGACCACCCCCGGAGCGACCACCGTCCTGGCGCCGACGGCTCCCGGGACCCCGACCCCCGTCCTCCCCGGCAGCAGCAGCCGCGTCCCGCCCACCCCACCTGCCACCGAGGCCCCTTCTCCTCCCGCCCCAGGTGAGTCCCCGCGCTCGCTGCCTGGCCCGCGGGACCCTCCCGGCGCCTGCCCATCCTCAGGCTGGGCGCTGGGCTGGGATTGAACGTTCCTTGCCCGAATGGCTCCCCACAGTGAGGCTCTCAAGAGGAGGTTCAGAGTCCAGCTAGGTTCACCCCCAACCCTTCCCTCTCCCCAAATCTAGAAAGTCTTTTGTGTCCCCCACTCCGACCCTCCCTCCCTGGGCTGTGCTCCCGAGGGAGGTGGCGGATGCTGTGTGGAAGACAGCGCATCTCTTTCCAAGCAACGTCGTCTGATCTTTGTCAGAGACCCAGAATGGGCACAAACTTTTGGTCTCGTTCGCTCACACGGCCACCCCCACGCCCTGGGTTATTTGGGGAAAGTCTGAAAGGCAGCATAGTGCTTCCATCAAACCCTAGGTCAAAAGCTTAGAGTATAAGGGATTCCTCCCAAAGCCCCAGGTCCCTTGTTCGTTCCATCTTGTTTATGTAAATATCAGATGAGTTTAGGACAGGTGAAAGAGATGTTGAGAGGATTTTGTTGACCAACAGTAGCTTAGACCACTTGGGCCCCCAAAGTGAAAATAAAAAAGGCATTGTAATCCATGTTTTCTCTGCAAGTAAGTAGATTTGTTAGGTCATTTGGGACAGGTGTGTATCTAGGTTGACCACGTTTATAAACTGGGTTAAATCCTTTCCTCGCACTGTTTTTTTTTCTTGCTCAATTGCAAGGTGAATATGGTTGGACAAGTACAGTTTAAGCAGGGATGTCCATTTTTGTCACCTTAAAAACTAGGATGTTCGGTTTCGCTGATGCTGACAATACCAATTTCTGTTTGAGTTCACATAGAAAATAAGGCTTCTTTTCTTGCTGGTTGAAATCATCAAGGGAAGTTAGAAACAACTCTTGTTCTTTCACCCTTTGCATCTAAAGTGGGCCTGGAACTAAACCAATAAAACCTACCTTGTCGAGATGTTGGGCAAGAGTTTCAGAGTTCTTTTGGTTTGAGTTGGGGTGATTTGTCCAAAGCACTTCTCTAGCTGGATCACTGAGCTAATTCTTAGGTTCAGTGGTTTACTGTGGAGTCAGGTATGGACTTTGAACTATAATTGACTTTGTGGAGAATTTTCTCACATGATTATGAGCCTTAATACAGTCTTCAATCTTGAGTTGGAGCTTGGCAATGACATAAGTAGGAATGCAGATTATTCACCCTGAAAAAGCCAACTTTGGAGCTCTTCCAGCCTCAAGGAATATATTAACTAACTGGATTTTTACCTGTAATAATTTTTGGCTTTTGTACAAAGAGACTATTATTAACAGATAGAAAGTATAGTGGTAGAAAGCATGAATTCTGGAGTTTGTTCTCAGGTTTATGTTCCAGCTACCCTTGTCTATGTAAGCTTGGGCAGGTCACTTAATCCTTCTGGTCTCAGTTCCTTCAACTATGAAATGAAGGTAATAATAGTACTTACCTTATGAAAGCCTGCAGTCATGCCCTGTGGCATCCAATCCCGTCAGATCTCAGAAGCTAAGCAGGGTCGGGCCTGGTTAGTAACTGGATGGGAGACTGCCTGGGAACACTAGAAGCTGTAGGCTTGGGAGAAGGACCTGGCAACCCCCTCCCAAAAATCAATCTGCCATTGAAAACCCTATGAACAGCAGAGAAGCACTGACAATAGTGTTTCCCCTGTTGTACAGAGGGTTGTTATGAGTTGGATACCGACTCGACGGCACCTAACAACTACAACAACCACTTTATGAAATTGCTGTGAAAATTAAATGCCAAGTTGAACTAGGTGTGGTGGCGCACACCTGTAATCCTAGCAATAGGGAGGCTGAGACAGGAGGATTGAGAGTTCAAGATCAGCCTGGGATACGGAGCAAGTTTGAAGCCGACTTGGGTTACACAGTGAGACCCTGTCTCAAGTAAAAATAGTCGGGTGTGGTGGCGCATGCCTGTAATCCCACCACTTGACAAGCAGAGACAGGAGGGTTGCCATAAATTCAAGGGTAGCCAGGTCCACATAGAAAGTTCCAGGCCAGCCAGGGCTGCATAGCAAGACGCTGCCTAAAAAAGCCAAAAAAGAAAAAAGAAAAAAAAAAAGTAGAAAAAGAAAAAAAGAAAAGAAGAAAAAAAAAAGTATTTATAGTGCTTAGAACAGTTCCTGGTGCCAAATAAGCACATGTGTGTGTTTGTTATGCTTATGACCAGGATGTGCGCGTGTGTGTCTGTGTGTGTGTAGATAAGCATTTGAGAGCTGGGTGCATTGGTGCACGCCTGTAATCTCAATAACCTGGGAGGCAGAGGTAGGAGGATCATTAGTTTGAGACTAGAGACAGCCTGTGCACCTTAGTGAGACCCTGTCTCAAAATAAAAAATAAAAAATAAAAAATGGGCTGGGGGTCCAGCTCAGTGGTAGAGGTCTTGCAAAGTATGTGAGAGGCCTTAGATTCAACCCCCTAGACCACAAGAAAGAAGGAAGGAAAGAAGGAAGAATGGAAGAAAGGAAGGAAGGAAGGAAGGAAAAGAGAAAGTCATTTGAGAAACTTAGTAGGGAATTGTGGTAGTTTTAAATTTTGTTTTAATAAAACATAATAAAAAAGGATCAGTTGGATTTTCTGGAGTTTAAAACACACAGTAGCATTTAAGTAGCAATTGCTTACTTTGATTAGTGTCTGATAATAACCTTACATAATTAATGTTAATTTATTATTATTTTTTATTTTTTATGTATTTTTTGGTACTGGGGGGCTGAACCTAGGGCCTCACGCATACTTTGTAAGTGTTCTGCTACTGAGCTGCAACCCTTACCCGACTTTTTGTTATTTTTAAATTGAGACAGAGTTTCGCTAAGTTACACAGGCTGCCTCTGGCTCCAAACCTGCCATCCTACTGCCTCTACCTCCCGAGTCCCTGGGATTACATTACAGGCATGCACCACCATGCCTGGCTAATTCATTATTTTTAAAACACAAAGGTAACCCTTACTGACAAAAAATACAAACAGCCAGAAATCTACAAAGGGAAAAGTGAAAGTCACTCCTTCACTGCCTTCTAGTTCCAGTCAGTCCCTTGAGGTTCCTACTGTTGGCAGTTTGTTAGATTTTTAAAAAAAAACATTTTTCTGGGCATATATGAACATATACAGAAGTATTTTAAAATACTTTGTAGGCCTGGGAGTGTAGTTCAGTAGTGGAACACTTGCCTAGGTGCACAATTCCCAGCACCACAAAAAATAATTAAATGTATAGTTTTTAAAAAATCAAAATGGAATGATTGTATGCATACTATTTTGCATCTTGCTATATTCACTTCATTGTGTATCCTGGACTTTATTTTTTTCATGTCAGAGCCTAAGGTCTGTCTACCTTATTCTTTTTAATAGTTGCAATTTCTATTATAAGAATGTATCATAATTTATTTAATTAAATCTCTTAGTTTATACACACCTAGGTTGATTTAAAAAACACAGAGAAGAATGCTTTCCTGTTATATCCATCATGTAATTATTATATTTCCTATGACTTTGTTTCAAATCTGTCCTTAGAATTCAAATCAATTTCAAGTGCAGTAAAGCTAGATTGATTAATATTTGCCATCTGAACTGTCTTTCAAGATTTTTGGTAATTTCCATGGACTAACATATACTTTTGTCTATGGTGGTCTTTTGTTAACAAAAGTTTTAGGATTAACTCTTGTCATTCTCTTTTGTTTTAATATATCGTGGTTTGTACTATTCTGCAAATTCACTCTGGATTGCCTGTGTCTCGTTCTCAGCAGTTTAACTGACTTTGTGGCCTATTGATAGGCAATTTTAGCTTTATAGAGATATAACCAAGTATGGACTTTTCATCTGAGCATGAGCTCCAGTCTACTTCAAATAGTATGCATAGCTCTTTGACAGAGGAAAACTTGTATTTGAATTGGAGGGAGCTGATTTGGCTTGCAAAGTTGGATTCCCTGGCATTTGGGAAGGGTTTTTTATTTCAATATTCTTGTAAGAACTGAGTGTTATTTAATATAGTATTTGATTGGATAGGTCTTATAGGTGCTTTTCAAATGAATAAGAATTTCTCTTACGGAGATTTAGCTGAGAGCTCTTGCCTACCCCTTGGTTTGGGCACTCTTTTGTTTACAGAAACACTGATCTGCAAACTGAAACTAATTGCCCAGCAAGCAGACACTTTTCCTCCCACAAACCTGGCAGAACATTCTGCTGATTGGTTGGCGGGACAGAGGATTTTAAGGAGGGTGAAGGGAGATGCTGTGATACTAGAGTGATAATAATCAGCAGTAGGACCCTAAGGAAATGACAATTTTTTTTTTTTAAATTATGGACTTTTATGGCTGGATAGGACCTGAGAAGCTACTATTTCCTAACATGGCTCCACATTTTAAGAAATAATTCTATAGGCTTAGTGGAAATATCTCTGCCTGTAGTTAACACTAATTGGTCTGGTTCTGTCCTTTGGGGTCATGTAGAACAAGTCTGCTTTCTCTGTGCCATGGCAGTTCTTCAGGTTTTGGAGGACAGTGTTCATGTTCCCTCTGAGTCTGAGCTAAATAACTTCAGCTCCTTCAAATGGTCTTTATGTGATGTGGTTTTGTATTTTTTCAGTATCCTGGTCACCTCTCTTCTGGGCTTTTTCAGTCTTTCTTTGACTCTCCCAAAATGTGGAGCAGAGCTGAACATAATACTCCAGATATGCTTCAGCTAGCTTATAGCAGAGAGGGCAGTTACCTTATTCTTACTGGATGTGACACTGATGATGATGTAGTTAGTTCCTAATTACAGTTGCTTTTTTGACAGCCACATTATTGTTGTTGACTCGTTGAGTCCATTAAGGTTCGAGAGACTTTTATTCTTAAAAAATATGTGCCAGATGAGTCTTCTTTCATTCTGGACTCTGAAAATCCTTGTCATTTTCTAAAATATAATCTGAGATATTTACCCAATTTATAAGATTGATTGTGTTAAGTTCAAGTGGTTCTTTTAGATCCCAAGTTTGCCAGTGTACTCCACCCAGTTTATTCACATTACCTTCAGGGTGTTCTTATAGACAGAAGTCTAAGAACAAGTCAAGGCAAGTTACTTTTACCTCATAGGGGAGAGTAAATTTATGGATGATAAAACATTTTGGAAGGGAAGGGATAACAGTTTAGATTAGTTCTCAAGGGTCTCTTTCAGCCCTAAAGGTTCTGTAATGATTTGATGTGCCTGAATCAAGGCACATTTATGCCCCTCAAGGAGTCTTAATTATTTACTTGTGATCCAGGTTATGAGAACAGTCTTTAGTTAAGCAAGACCAAAATCTAGAGTTAGAAAACTTTACTAGGACATAAATAAAATATTACAAGTAGATTCTGTTTGATTTGATTTGATTTGTTTGTTTGAAACATGGTCTCATTATATAGTCAAGGCTGGTCTCAAACTTTCAATCCTCCTGCCTCAGCCTCCTGAGTTCTATTCCACCACCACTCCTGGCTCTTTAGATTCCATTTGAAAAGAACATTCTGGGAATCCAGAGCCCTCCTAGACGTATTGGGAAGTGGTTTCGTCATCCTAACATTCTCTGCTACCAGACTCAGGATTTTATTACTTGTGATTAAGAACATACCATTTATTTTAAGGAAATAGAAATTGTACAGGCTCCAAAGATAATATAACTTCTCAATCTTTTATCCAAAACCTATGGGGCTGCATATATTTGAGAATTTTTCAGATTTTTCTTTCTTTATAGTACAAGGGATTGAGCTGTATTCCCAGCCCTTTATTTTAAATGTTTCTGAGTTGGGATCTCACTAAGTTGCTCAGTTGGTCTTGAACTCACCATGTAGCTGAACCTAGCCTTGAACTTTTGAGCCTCCCACCTCAGCCTTCCAAGTAGCTGAGATTATAGGCATGTGCTACTGTGCCTGGCCAAGAAATTTTCAGATTTTAGGAAGTTAATAAATACATTCAGGTGAAGCTGGGACAGCATCTAATAATTAAACATATTAAGATATCTCATTGAGTGGGATTAATAAAACCACAAGTAGCCTTGCATTTGATCAGGTTAGGTTTTGTTGCCAGGTACATTTATGGTAGAACAGGTATTTGCCACCAAATGAGTTACAGAAGAATGTTTGGTTTTGAAGCTTCTGATATTTAGCCTCAGGTTTAAGAGATCTGAACCACTTTAATAGTAATTCCAAACATATTGCAAATGTCCTGGCATTGTTCTCAGTGTCTTACATAAATTGTTATTTAACCCTCACAACACATAGGTATTGAATTAGGTACTATTGTTATCTTCTTTTTTGTTTGTTTGTTTGTGTTGGTGCTAGGAATTGAATCCAGGGTCTTGCTCATGATAAGCACAGGCTCAGCCACTGAGCTATTCCCTCAACCCTTATCCTTATATTATAAATAAGGACTCTGAGGCTCAGAGAAGTCAGTGTTCTTTGGCATTCATTTAATTGTATACTGTTCAATCACCTCCTGTATTTTTCTGTTTTATAACGTTTTATGATTTTGGTATTAAATTATAGCTCTTATTCTCCTTTTGATTAGGTTTCAATCTGGTCTGTGATGGATAAATTTGTCTGAATTCTTTTTAGGGCCAGGCTCAGGGACTTTTCAAATTTAGTAAGTCTTATTTCTGGCTTATGTACCTAGTTTGTGTGGAAATTCCTTAGTCTGATTTGTTTCTGGAGCAGCATAAACTCCAGAACATTAGTTTCAAATTGTTTGAATGATGTCTCCAGGAAACATTCTGGTTATTTGAAAATTTACACATTGAAATAATCTGTCTTTTTATCTTGATTTTACTAAAGACCTATAAAAACTAAAGCACACAATGCTTTTCATCTCAGCATTTCTAAACATGTATAAATTAACTTCCAGACGTCCTGGCACCCTTATAAAAAGAATGGAAGGAAAGTATTACGTTGTTGTTATTGATGGGTAAATTATGGGTAGAGAGATTACTGCCTTAGGGCACTTAATACATCAGAAGAGAATAGAAATGAAAGATCTTGTTTTGCTGAAAGACAATGTTAGATGATACTTTTAGTTACAAATAACCTTAATCTATGCTTTTTGCCTTGATCTTGCTTTTTTTGTTTGTTTGGCTTTCTTTCAGGTATAATATAAAAATTTTTATTGCTAAATTTGAGATTTATTATAGGCATTTATTCTGTGATCATTTAGGTCTTTTTTTAAGTATACATTTTGTTTTTCACTAGAAACAAGGACCCTACCGGCCCTGTTGTTGTTGTTAGGTGCCACGGAGTCCAGTCCAACTCATAGCAATACTCATAGGGTTTTCCATGGCTTATTGTTTCAGGATTGCTTTGGGAGTGGATTGCCACATCCTTCTTCCATTTTTGCTGTGCTGGGGATGGGAACCTAGGGCCTCAGAGAGCTCAGAGCAGCGCTCCACCAACTGAGCTAAACCTCAGCCCCCTACCTTCCTTGTTAACTTTAAAAGGAGATTTTTAAAAATCGTGATGACAAAGAAAAAGATCATGTCAGGATCTCAATGTGTTTAAATCACAGTGAGGATTTTCTCAAAATAATTATTTTTTAGGTGTATCTCTCTAAGTACATCTGATAAATTTGTGTCAAATAACAACTGTAGTAATGCCATTCTTCCATAGATTATTGTCAGACGAATTTTTCCTTATTTTTTTCTTTGAAAACAAAACAGAACTTTCTTCCACTCACCTTGGTTATTTTTTCAGTGTAAACTCCTTTCTATGTTCCTCTCACACTTGTCTCATTCTTAGTTCCTTCCATTCTTTCCTTTTTCTTTAAGGAACTAAGTTACCCTCTCTATTTAACAGTTTGTCACTTTGCCTTCCCTCATTACTTCCTCAAAGCCTAATTCTTCTAAGAGGTCTTTCTAGATGAACAAATAGTCCTTGGCAATGTCTTGGTATAAGGGTGCATGGAACTGAACACTGCACTCAGGACCACACCTATCTTTCTCTATGACTTTGACTTTTTTCCTATTGATTTTAGCCTATTTAATTAAGATTATTAAGCCCACTTGATAAGGAAAGTGTCATCATTTGTACCATATTCAGGACATGGGACTAATTATCTCTTTTTGAAAAAAAATGGAGAAAAGGTTTTCTTTTTGCTCTGGGGTCTTCTTTATTCCTTGGCGTCCCGGCTCATTCTTCTAAGGAACGATAAAGGAAAAAACAAAAACCACCCCTTCCAATGTGATCTACCTCTAAAAAAATCATAAGTAGCAATTTTCCTTTTCTATTTATAAATAATATGAGCTGTTTTTGTTGGTAGGTGGATTTGGGATGCATACCTAGTATAAAAGGCTTAATTTGGTTGAGAAACAAATGTTTGGTCTTTTGAATGACAGAATTTTCCCTGTAGAAATATAATTAAAGTTAATAATGAACAGAGTACTTCTAATAATTAACAAGTGTGCAGTGAGTGTATCATGGCTTACAAAGTGCTCTTACAATACTAAGACTTTGAAATCCATGTTTTTGTTGATTTCTGTGTATTATATGTGTGACAAAAGGCTTTGCTCCTGGCCCCTGTTGATACTTTTATTGGTGAATATTGACCAGATGTTTACAGGTTTTTGCTGGGTTTCACATTTGATAATTTTTACCTTTTTTTTTCCCTTTGGTGGTATTGGGGAATGAACCGAGGGCCTCGGGTATGCTTTGCAAGCACTCTACCACTGAGCTGCACCCTCAGCCCATTTTTTACTTTTTATTTTGAGACAGAGTCTCACTAAGTTTGCAGGCTACATCTGGCCTTGAACTTACAATTTGCTTGCCTCCACCTCCCAAGTCACTGGGATTACAGGCATGCACCATCGTGCCTGGATGATAATTTTTACTTCTAGCTATTGAGTGTAAATCTTTGGCTGGTTTAGCTACTCATATTTAAATAATGGAAAATTAGTATTTGGAGATGAGGACTGCCTACTTTACACTTTCTTTCCTAAGCACTACTTCTATATGTGGTTGAATGTTACTGCAAGAGCCCAGTAGTAGTTAAAAGTAAAAAGTGATCGAGATAACAAGGTGAATTGTAGAACTTGATTGAATTTCACTTCTTCAAATGAAGCAGTAGTTATTTCTTATCTAGCATAGGAATCTGTTTGGAATTATCTGAACCTGCTATTTCGGTTGTATTGCCTCAAATTAGTGTTTTAGTAGCAAAGAGATTTAGTAGTCTTTCAACTCTCATTTCCAATCTGATATTTAACACTTTGGCAAGGAAGGTAACTAATGTTAACTGAACACCCATGCCTGATTACCTGCCAGGATTTAAAAAAATATATACCATATCATTTAATTCATAAACAATGTAATGTTAAATGTTATTATCCTTATCTTATTCATGAGAAATACTAGGATTCAGAAAGTTAAGTCATTTCCCAAAGCCTAGCAAGTTTACAAACTTAATGAGGACAGGGACTTCTGCTTGATTTGTTCACATTTATATCTTCATTGTCCAGCCCAAAATAGATTCTCAAAATTTAGTGATTGATTGAATGAAGGAGTGGATTCATGGCTACTAGACATGCTGTATATTTTTGAGGAAAATCATGTAATTATAGCTTTTTCTCTTAGTTTAGAAATGAACTTTTCTCTCACTGTTTGCCTTTGCTCACAATAAGAACATGAGACCCTATTTAGGGCAGATGGAGCTCCGTGAGGTCTAGTCTATTACATTAATTAACCATTTTCTGTTACATAACTTTGTCCTTTCTATTTTTCTTAAAGGAAGAACAACAGATAAATGAACAGCTGATGGATTTATAAGAAGGATTGTTAAGTTGGAAAGCTGAGCCCTAGTCTGTAAGACATGGAACTCTAGGTTCTTTTTCTAGTTGTGTGATCTTGGGCAGATAATTTTAATTGTAAAATGAGAGAGTTAGACTAGATTTGTGGCTTTTGAACTATTATTTGGAGACTCATATTTCCTCAGGTGTGTTTGTGAGCCAGGATAAAGAGACTGGAGAGGCCAAACGGGCCTCCTTTTGGACCCTCCAACCCTTAACCCTTGCCTCTTTCCTGCATTGCTACCTACATTTTAATCAGTTCTAGTCTCATTTGGTTTGTATATTGGATTTGCTGCTTAGTAAAGATTTTCAAAATAAGAATTCTCCTACTCTAAAATTCTGTGATCAAGAAATTACATCTGGGTCTGGTGGAATATGCCTATAAGCCTAGCACTCAGGAGTTGGAGGCAGGAGGATTGCAAGTTCAAGGCCAGGCGGGGCTTCATAGTGAGACCCTATCTCAGTAAACCAAAGGCTGGGGATATAGCTCAGTTATAGAACACATGCTTAGCATATCCGAGACCTTGAATTTGACCTGCAGTACTGCAGAGAGCAAAAAAGAGGACTTATAGTAATTTCTGAACTATTATGCAACCATTAAAATGCTTGCTTTAAGTTGCAATTATATATGAGGAGAGAAATATACCAATATTAATTGCTTAAAACCAAGTAATGAGATTATACAAGACCAGATGAATTGTGGCATTACATCAAAAACATCATTCATGAGGAAAGCAAAAGGTTATTAAAAAGACAGGAAAAAAAGAAAAGACCAAAATTCATGTCAAATAGACTCTGAAACTTGCCCTTAAAGGTTGAGCAGCTAAAACAAAAGGAAGACATGACAAAGTTAAAAAACTGAACAGAAGATATCAAAGGGTAGCTTGAGAAGACAAAATCAAATATAATGACATGTGCAAAGAGCTGGCGATAGGAAACCAAAAGGGAAGAACATGCTCTGTTTTTCTCAAGCTTAAGAAATCGAAGAAAAACTTAAGCCTTGAGTGGCAATAGTAAAACATTTTACAGGGAAATTATTACATGATGCAGGAAACATCAAAAGAAGATAGAAGAAATATACAGAGTCATTGTACCAAAAAGAATTGGTGAATGATCAGCCACTCCAAGGGGTTGCATATGATCAGGAACCAATGGTACTGAAAGAAGTGGAAGCTGCCTTGAAGGAATTGGCAAAACCCAGGGTTGCAGGAATTTATGCAAATTGAGATGTTTAAGCAAACAGATACAGGACTGGAGGCACTCACTTGTTTATGCCAAGAGATTTGGAAAACAGGTACCTGGTTAACTGACTGGAAGAGATCCCTATTTTTGCCTATTTCCAAGAAAGGGGATCCAACCAAATGTGGAAATTATCGGATGATATCATTAATATCACACACAAGTAAAATTTTGCTAAAGATCATTCAAAAGTGACTAAGGCAGTATGTTGACAAGGAAAGGCCAGAAAATAAAGCCAGATTCAGCAGAAGGCATGGAACCAGGGATATCATTGCCAAAAGCAGAAAATACCAGAAAGATGTCTATCTATGTTTTATTGACTATGCAAAGGCACATGCACTGTGTGGATGACAACAAATTATGGATAACATTGCAAAGAACGGGAATACCCGAGCACTTAATTGTACTTGTGAGGAATCTGTACATGGACCAGGAGGCATTCATTCAAACAGAACAAGGAAACACTGCTTGGTTTAAGGTTGAGAAAGGTGTGCATGAGGGCTTTATCTTTTCACTGTATCTCGTCAATCTCTATGCTGAGCAAATAATCTGAGAAATTGGACTTTATAAAGAAGAATGTAACATCAGGATTGGAGGAAGACTCATTAACAACGTACGTTATGCAGATAACACACCTTTGCCTACTGAAACTTAAAAGGATTTGAGTGAAACATTTACTGCTGAAAATCAAAGAACACAGCCTTCAGTATTGATTGCACCTCAACATCAAGAAAATAAAAATACTTACAACTGGGTCAGTAAGCGACTTCATGATAAATGGAGAAAAGAATGAAGTTTCTCAAGAGTTTATTTTACTTGGTTCTACAATCAACACCCACAGAAGCAGCAGTCAAGACATCAAAAGACACATTGTATTGGGAAAAGCTATTGCAAAAGACCTCTTTGAAATGTTGAAAAGTAAAGATGTTACATTGAAGAGGAAGGTGTGCCTGACTCATGCCAGGGTATTTTCAGTTGCATCATATGCTTGTGAAAGCTGGATGTTGAATAAGGGAGACAGGAGAAGAATTGATGCTTTTGAATTATGGTGCTGGAGACAAATATTGAATATACCATGGACTGCCAAAAGAACCAACAGATCCGTCCTAGAAGAAGTGCAATCAGCATGCTTCTTGGAAGCAGGGATGGCTAGACTGCATCTTAAATATTTTGGACATTTCAGGAGGGACCAATCACTGGAGAAGGACATCATGTTTGGGAGAGTGGTGGGTTGACGAAAAAAAGGAAGATCCTGGACTAGGTGGATTGATACAGTGGCTGCAATAATGGGCTTAAATATGAAAACGATCATATGCCTGGCACAGCGTTGAGGAGTATTTTGTTTTGTTGTACATAGAGTCACTATGAGTCAGACCTGACTGGATAGCACCTAACAACAACAACAATAACAAATGGGATTATGGGTAATTTTAATTCCCTTCTTTGTGTTTTTCTGAATTTTCCAAGTTTTTTTTCAGTGAATATATCTAATTGTAATTTTATAGTCATAAAAATAAGTAAATAAAAAATGGATAAAAAGTTGTGGTAAGTTTGGTAAGCCTGTATTTATGTGAGATTAAGTCAGTTGATGTTATACAGAGGCAATTAAGTATAATTTCTGTCCTTGAATCTGCAGGTTTGAGCTGTATCATGATATTTTCTTAGTCTCAGTAAATCATGATTCTGAAAAAAGGAGACTACTGAAGACAGTACCCAAAAAAGGAGGCTGTTCCTTAGGCCTGAAAAATATTAAATACAGGGTAAGGATGACATATTTAATATTTGGTACCTTTAGGGCAGATTAACTGAGATATTTGGTAGAGGCTGAAAACAGAGACCTAGTTCTTTCTCTATTATATTCAGTCTAGGAAATTTAAAACACACACTTAAAATAAAGTAACTTACTGAAATAGATCTTGTTTAAATTGTGCAAAATTTGAATTCATGGCATTATTCACAGCCTTTACCAATAGAGGATCTGTGTCATTTCTTCCCTTAAAGATACAGAGCCCCTCAAAAGTTTGGATTCAATCTATCCATATGTTTTGTAATTAGATCAGATGGGATTGCTTTTATACTGGTAATATAACAGCTGTTCTATATATGCTTTGCCAAGGAGACAGCTAAGCTACAAGAGAAGGGGAAATTTATTCATTTGGAAGAAAAAATGTGTTCTTCCTAGTCAAAGAGAAGATGATAAGGAGTAGGAATGTTGTCGACTTGCATAAGGAATGTTATTTAGTAAATAGGCCCTTCAGATAATTGATTTTACAAACTGGTTTCAATCTTGCGTGCTTCCTAGGAAGCAGCTCATTATCAGGGATCTTCTTAGATTTTTATTTATTTTTAAAAAAAAATCTAATGTGTGAGAAAAAAAGAGAAGCTAGACATAGCATTGTTAACTGTAAGGAGAACATGATTTTCCCTAGTTTTTTAAAATTTTGGTTATGGCCTTTAAAGATGAAATTTCTTTAAAAATATTCTAGGAAATGTTTAGATGTTGGTCACTGAAGGAAATTGGATGAATTGAATAGCTTTTTAGGTTCTCTTCAGTCTTATCAATCATTTATAGGAATATAATCATAGTATGAGAAGGGTTACTGGAAATAGTAGGGGAAATGAAGGGATGATTGGGATTCCAACATACTTATTCTATTTTATTTGTGTATTGAGGCTTGGATAAAGGAAAACATGGACTTTTTCTGCTGTAGATTTCTCATTATATTTTATGTTCCTTATAATCCTACAGTTCTGTGTGTACAGCATTAACAGTGTAATTCCACCATCCACTGATGTGTGAGTTAATGAATAGTTATACAGTGTACCAAACACACAAAGCAATTTAGCTGTTGGGTATTATTATACTGAATTGTTGGTATATTGCCTACAAAGTTATCTTGTTCAACTGGTTTTAATTTTTAAGTTAGTTTGTTGCTTCAACTTGTCCACAAAGGCAGAGCTGAATGGTCCAGCTAGTCAGTGGAATGGCAGTCAGGAGAAGTAAATTCCAGTCTTTCTTTTCATTCATTTTGTGTGTTACTAAACACATTTTTTATGGTCTTGTGACTTAGTTTCTCCAACTATTAAATGAAACCTATTGCTTCCAGTCTTCAAGGTTTTTAAGAAGTGACACATAAATTACTTTGGGTTTTTCTCAAACACAAAGGTTTTCTGGAAATTTTTCCAGATTACATTATTTATATTAGTTTATAATGTACTGTGAATAAAATAACTTTGATTAAAAACAATAAAGAAATGTATACATGCATTTACATCTGGCTTTTTAATATAAAATATATTTTATACTATTTTCTAGTTAACTTGTTTGTATAATCAATTGTGCAATAGTATTTTCCAAAAATTTGGGATCCTTTAATGTTACTTGTCTTCCAATACTACCTTGAGAAAATATTAACTCAAGAGATACATAAATCATGTTTTAAAATATTTAATATTATTTTTGGTTTGTTTTTATTTTTATTTTTGTTTGAGATAAGCTCTTGTTCTGTAACCCAAGCTAGACTTGAACTCACTAGGTAGCCCAAGCTGGCCCAGAACTCATGATCCTCCAGCCTCAGCCTCACAAGTGCTGGCATCACAGGTGTGTGCCACCACAGCCTGCTCATGGTTGTTCTTTTTAGAATAGAGTCTACTTAACCTTCTCTTGTGGTTAAAAAAAATAGTACATGTTCATTTTAGAAAATGAAAAGACGAAAATGAGCCCCGAGATAATGAAAGGTAACATTTTAGTGGTAACTACAGCATACTTTTACGTCAATATTTATTTTATCCCCCTTCTTGCCATTGAAATAATTCTGGTTGGATGTATTTCTTTGAAACTCTTCTTTCACATAATTACACATTTTTTTTTGTTGTTTTGAAACTTACTTTTTAAATGAAGGTAAAAGTATTACTATTGGTGCTATTACTATAATTTATCAAATTCTGAGTGTTAGCTATGTTCAAGTTACCATATTAGGTACCTTCTAGTATTCTGGTACTTACAAGTAAACTATCCCATAAAGCTCTCTTTTTTTTCTTCAATACTGGATGGGGGTTGAACCCAGGGCTTTGCATATACTTGCAAGCATTCTACCACTGAACTGCACTTCCGGTCCATTTTTTATTTTTCATCTTGAGACAGTGTTTCACTAAATTACACAGGTTGTGTCTGTCTTGAACTCTCAATCTTCCTACCTCCGCCTCCTAAATCACTGGGATTATAGGCATGTGCCACCATGCCTGGCTCCCATAAAGCTTTTTATCACCGAGTTTAATATTTTATTGCTGTGTGTATTGCCCAATTTCTCACAGCAATAAATGAGATCACTTATTTGTTATGAAAACAAAGGTGCGAATTGGATTTAGCACTCTCAATTATATGACAAATCGACATGGGAAAATTCCCCATACTTAAATTATTTGTTTTGTCACTAAAAGGAAAAAACACATAAATTTATTTTTGGATAGTGACTCAATATGATGCTTTACTTAAGGCTTGGTACTCCTTGGCAGAAACAGACCTGTAACTTGTTTTCCTGTGTCTGCTCCTGCACAAGCATGATTTTTCTTGAGTTCAAGTGGCCCCTGAAAGCCTAAAGCAGTCTGGAATCAAACCAGGCATTTGGTATTTTCAGTCCTGTAGTGAAAGAAGTCAAGATGCCCAACTGCCTGGCTCATACATTGCCAAAAGGCCTAGGTGCTACACTACAGATATATGCCAAAAACTGGCTCTGGCCTTCAGGAAGCTGATATCTACATTACATGATGATCTCCATTCTCTGAATTTTGAACTTTGAAATCGAAGCAATGATGAACCATAGTGTTATTGAGAAGGAATTAAATTAATGCATGTAAGTCAATTTAGCAGTACTTAATAATCAGCACATAGATTAATAATCAGCATATAGTAAACATTCGAAGTCATTTGTGATTATTATTAATATTGCTTTTATTACCAATTCACAATGTTTGGAAAACAGCAGAGGGAACTTTGTTAATTCTAAATTTAAAAATTTACCACCTTCCTTGACATAGTCTATAGACTGGTAACACAATGAATATCAGGAAGACTTGCACATTGTCACAGATCATCCTTCTCTAATAGGTGTTCTCAAGTGCTGGGTAAGACCAATATGCTTGAAGCAAAGGCTACCTCCTATTCTTCCAGAGCGGCCAGTGAGCATATCCCATGCCATATTGCCAGATACAACAGTAATGATATTTCTCAGAACTGGTCTACATGGAAATTGTTTTCAAAGAGCAAATACAAAGATAGGATTCCAGGGAATCCCTGAAATAGCCATTATCCAGTTCTGGTAGGTTTATACTCCTCTGGGATCTTTTGTAGGTATCCGGCCCTATCCACAGATGACCTAGACAGTAAAAATAAGATTGGGCCTATAGAAGGACATGACTGTTCAATTCTATAATGTTAAGACATTGTTTTTTTTAAATGTCGCCCAATACAATCTGTACATATAACTGCAATCACATCACATGATCTCTCTGGGCTTCAATACTATCCTTTGTAATATGAGTATAATAGTACCTAACCTAATAGGAGGACTGAGATTTAGCTCAATTGGTAGAGCAGCACTCTGCAGTCTTTGAGGTCCTGAGTTTGATTCCTAGCACTCCCCAAATGGAAGAAGGATGTGGCAATCTACTCCTAAGGCAACCATTGAAAACACTGTGAGGGTCGCTATGAAACGGACATGACTTGACGGCACCTAACAAGAACAACCTAATAGAATTCTCAAACATTGGGCCTAGAATTCAAACCCAGCTCTGTCTGACTCAAAAGTCTATGCACTTTTTTTCCTTTGACTAAACTGTGTTGCATTGCCAAAACAGATGGCAGTAACAGAAAATGAAGTAAAGTATTAAGTGGTTACAGAACACATTTTAGATTCTGTTTTTGTCACCTTGTCTAGCCTTCGCTAGCAAGCTCATATTTTTTTCTCTCTCAGCACTGGTTCCAAGTTGTATAAAGTGATCCAGGTTTGCTTTCAGTAGCTACTGTGAAAATCAAAATTAGATCAAACGATGTTCTCAAATGCAGATATGGGTGTGGACTGGGGTGGGGAGGAAAGGAGATAATGGTGGAAATTAGATGAGAGTAAGCAGAAGAGCATGGCAGATGTAAAGCAGAACTGGACAGTAGCTATGAGATTGTCTATTCAGCACTAGAGGGCTACTGCTAACAGAGACAATGTAATGCTTACTAGCTTTTGGCAAGTAATACCACACACTGTGAAATGGAAGTATTGATTGTTCTTGATGTGACAATAACCCCTTTCATCTTTAACTTAATATGGACTTTAGATCAAGATGCTGATGCATAACAATATGTTGTGAAAAATAGCAGATGATATTTGATTACATAAAGTCATAGAAGAAGATCAGATTTGTCAGTGTGATTCACAGTTCTGCCGGTCACCTCAGGATGCATTTCCCCTCCCCATTTTATAAACTTCTTTTCTCTTTTAAAGATTAGTTATCTCTCAGATCAAAGGACCAGCTATGATTTTGACTATAGACTACACATCATCTGATCTAGTTGCAAAGCTATTGACAGCTGATATGCACAGTTTTGGAGGATTTGTCAGAAAGAATTAAATAACTTTAGTACGTATTGTATCAGTAGTCAACAACAATAATATTACTTCCTCAGATATACAAATACAGTGATCAGGGCAAACTGTAGATGTGGAACATATATACAGTGAAAACCTAATCATATTAGTCTCCTAGTTAATAATTTTTTTCTTTTTTTCCTTTTGGTTATGTTGGTCCTTTTTCCTTTTTTGTTGTCATTACCTAGTTAATAATTTAATACAATATGGGAAGAATGAGAAATGAGAGAGAAGGTGACCTCAAAGTAAACAGCCCAACTTTAATAGTTTGGGAAATAATTATAATAATACCAGTAATACCAAAGAATGGTAATAATACAAATGGGCTAGAAAATTCATGTAATATTACCCACAATGTAAAAAAATAGATCACTACAGAAAAAGTTTCAACCTTAAACATAATTGAGATCCAAGGATATATAGAAAAATATTCCCACAAAAAGACATGCAAGTGGAAGAGAGGCCTTTGGTGGGGGGTGGGACAGGAGGAGGAAGTGCACAAGAGGGTAAGGGGGAACTTATCTGTGCAATGTACAATGAAACGCATATATGGAAATGTCACAATGACATGCATGTCAGAATGAAACACATTAAGTTGTACATTAAAAATTTCCAATAAAAATAATTAATATAATATTTATATTTCAATATAATAGTCCTATTGAGAACCTTTAAGTGATCCAAACCAATAAATTTCATGTTTCTTAATAAGACTTAAATCTTCTCCATGATCTTTGTCCTCATTTCCTATAGCCTTCTCCTTGTGCTGTAAACTCTAGCAGAATCAAATTGCTTGTATATTCCTCCACATGTCCTGCTTATGATCATCTTCATTAGTAGTAGTAAAGCAGTCACCCGTGAAGCTCTTACTCTTTGTCAGATACTAAGAGCCTTAGATGAATCAATGTGACCTCATTTAATTCTCAGAAGAACCTAATAAGGAGTATGTGTTATCATCTCCACTCTATTAATCAGGGATTGAGGTTTTGAGAGATTAAATACACTGAGGTTTCATGGCTAGCAAAATGTAGAACATTGATTCAAATTCAAATCTTTGTAGCCTCAGAGCCTCCTTTCTTACTCACTAAGCTAATTTGACTCTTACTTTGTTTATGCTATTCCCTGTGCCTGGAATATACTCCCCTTCAGTTTAAATTATTGTTGTTGTTAGGTGCCGTCGAGTCGGTATCCGACTCATAGCGACCCTCACAGGGTTTTCAGTGGCTGACTGTTTCGGGATTGCCTTGGGAGTGGATTGCCAGGTCCTTCTCCCATTTTTGTGGTGCTGAGAATTGAACTCGGGACCTCAGAGACTGCAGCGCAGCATTCTGCCAACTGAGCTAAATCCCAGCCTCAGTTTAAATAGGGGTCTTAATTATAAGTAACAGAAATAAGCGCTTGTTTATTTAATCAGAAATGGAATGTATTAAAAGGTTTTTGAGGAATCACAAAATCTCCAAGGAAACCAAATTTAAGCCATATAGCTAGAAGTTATACCCCATCACACTTGTTGAACTTGCCACTGACAGCACCGTTAAGCATTAAGACTAGGTGCTGTAGTTTGCAGGACTGACACTGCTAACCAGCCCTTGGTACTGGGTTCCATAGCACATACACTGGTGATTGTCATACTACATCCATCCCCTGATCAGCCATCAGAGAGGGGGCTCTGCTCATTTCCTGAATCATTAGTTGTTCCCCCCTCCTCTTTTCTTCTTCTTCTTCCTTCCCCTCTTCCTCCTCCTCCTTCTCTTCCTCTTCTTCCTTTTCTTTAATATGGCATATTTAGTAAACATATTTTTTTGCTTTGGTCTTCAGAGGAATGTAATCTTTTTTATTAGCATATATTAATTGTACAAAATAGTGAGTTTCATTATGACATTTCCATACATGCATATAATGTACTTTGATCATATCCACTACTCTCTCCTTCCTTCTTTCCTTCCTTCCTTCCTTCCCTCCCTCCCTCCCTCTCTTTTTCTCACTCTTCTCTCTTTCTGGTGCTGGAGATCAAACCTAGGCCTAGTGCATGCTAGGTAAGTGTTCTACCACTAAGCTACATCCCTAGTCCTCTACTATCCTTTCTTAGGCCCTCACCTCCCTTTCCCCTTCCACATCCCTACTAGTTCCCCTTTTACTTTCATGCCTTTTTCCCCTCCTAAATTCCACATATGAATTGTCAGTTTCTAATTGCAAGCTAAGTGAGAGTGCCTGTGATTATTTCATCCTCAATCATTTCTGCATGGTCTGGATACAGGGAAGGCCAGGATAATAAGAATATGACATTATGAACCTCTTGCTTGGGAATCAAAATATGGAGAATTCCTCCAAATAGGAAAGAATTCTGAAATAGTTGTTAGATGCTGTCGAGTCGAGTCCGACTCATAATGACCCTCATGGCTGACTGTTTCCGGATTGCCTTGGGAGCGGGTTGCCACTTCCTTCTCCCATTTTGCGGTGCTGGGAATCGAACTCAGGATCTCAGAGACTGCAGAGCAGTGCTCTACCAACTGAGCTAAATCCCAGCCCCCTCTGAAATGGTGGGAAATTATAATGCTACTAGTCTGCCAAAAATAATGACAGACATCTACCACATCCCTTGGCCATCTGACAAACTTACTTGTCCTTGAAAAATATCATCCATGCAGCCTCAAAACACTATTCTACCTTATACATTCTAACATTACTGACTGTATTTTTTACGTATTTGCTTTTAAAGGACTCTTGTTTTACATATTACTTGTTTATACAACTGATTCCTCTATATCTTGTTTTCAAATAGCCTATTGATATTTGTGTTCTTTGATATCTAAGACAGTGTTCAGCACGTAGTAAATACTTAATAAATAATTGAATTGGACTGAAGTGTAAATCCTTTTTACCACTACCCTAGACTATAAGTTCCATAAAGGCAGGGATGTTTGTCTTTGTCTCTCTCTCCCCGCCCCCCCTTTTTTTTTTGAACCCAGGGCCTCACACGTGCATGCTTTGCAAGTGCTAGATCACTGAGCTGCACCCCCAGCCCATTTTTTTTTTTTACTTTTTTTGATACAAGGTCTCCCTAAATTACCACGCCCAGCTTGTCTCTGTCTCTATGTCCAGCACCTAGATTAATTCCTAACCTGTGGCAGATCCTCAGTAACTACTGAGTAAGACGATACTCCTAAAAAATAAATTATTTACTCTGGGAATGATACTATCAGAAAGAGCTGAATGAGATTGGCTAATTCAAAGTACCATGTCATAATTTCCAAATAGACTACAGACAATAAGAGGATGGAAACTGCCTTATTTATCTTTGGCTCCTTCTTCCTTCTACCCAGAAGCATAATCAGAAAAGGGCAACTTGGAATTTTTTCCCAGAACCAACACCATACTCAACAGACACAAACGTGGCCTAAAGTACTCTACCTACTTGACATGAAACCTTTTTTTGCCTGCCCCTTCCCACCTCCACCCATTAAAATAACCAGTTATATCCTACGAGTATATCTATTCTGGGAAGAAAAGGATGTTGGGCGAAGTGTTTTGGACTTATGTTTTTAAAAGTGTAATAACCCAGGACAGTACCATGTTACTTTGAGGAAATGAAAAAATAGAAGTCCAAAATCATGAAATCATTTGTATAAGGGCAGTAGAATAGTAGAAATATACTGTAGACCACAGTTTTGTTGCTTTTACAGGTTAATGTTTTGGCACGAACAAAAACACAAGTCATATTGAAAGGGCTCTTTTGTTCAGGCGAACCTAAGAATTATTATTTTTAGTTATAGCTATCATCTCTGGAGCAAGACTAGATTTGAATTCTTTTCTTTACCACTTACTTGTGACCTTGGGTTATGCCTCAGCAGTATCATCTGTAAAATCGGCATAGTAATGATTATTATAAGGATTGAATGATAACATGTAAAGTACTTAGAATTCCTAGCATAAGTTGGCCCTGTAAATGTTAGCTGTTCTTTATTTTATTGTATTTTGTATACTTATTTACCTTTACTACTTCCACTCCTTTTAATTCTTCCCTACTTCTAATCCTTTCAATTCTGATAATGAGTAGTGTTACTCTATGTTACAAATGGGGAATCTGAGTCTAAAAATGAGTTTTTTTGCCCAACAATCATATAGTTGGGGAGTGCTAGTTAGCTCGGATTCAAACTCAGATAAATCTTATTTTTGAAGTTCTTTCTAGCATGGCAAAATAACATCCTAGAAATAGATTGAATTTAATATTCTCAATTATATCCTTCTGGGCTAGGGTTTAGCTCAGTTGGGAGAGTGCTGCTCCACACTATATGAGGATTTCTGAGTACTGCATAAATGGGAGAAGGATGTGGCAGTCCATTCCTGAAACAATCCTGAAACAATCAACCATTGAAAACCCTGTGAGGGTTGCTATGAGTTGGACCCAACTTGGTGGCACATAACATTATATTCTCCTAATCACTCTTGTTGGGGCTGGGATTTAGCTCAGTTGGTAGAGTGCCGCTCTGTAGTCTCCAAGGTCCTGGGTTCTATTCCTAGCACTACAAAAATGGGAGAAGGATGTGGCAATCCACTCCCTAGGCAATCCCGAAACAGCCACTGACAACCCTATGAAGGTTGCTATGAGTCGGGCATGACTTGGCAGCACCTGACAACAACAATCACTCTTGTTAATTTAAAAAAACATCCTTTTCCCACTTGCTACCTTCACTTCTTTTTTCTAATTTGTAGTCATAGATCTGTTTACTACCATCTTCAGTTTTTGCCTTGGTTGTTTATATTTCTCATGGAAAAAATACACTTTATGTGAAAGAACAAAGCATATATATTTACACATTCTACTTTATCCATTTAAATTTTGAATTTTTTTTTGTTAGCTTGACTAGTTTGTGCAGTGGATTAGTTTCTAGAGAAAACTAGGATATCTGTTATGAGTCAGATGAATAAAATTAAATATTTACCAAGTTGGCAATTAAGGGCAAATAGCATGCATCCAAACACTGAGGGCCATTTGAGCTAGTATAAAAGATGAAACATAAATTGGCCAGAAATAGATACAGTAGCACATAATGGTGCTGAGTTGCTACTAAAGCTTCACAACTTGATAACATCCTTTTGTATGTATTAGTCATTTTTTAATTTGTGCATAAGACTTTTGAAAAATTCCAAATAGACTCCAGACATTTGTAGAAAAAAAATATTAAACTTACTGCTTTAGAGTCTTATTTTCTTAGTATCTGTACTTGTTAACAACAGAGCTTTTAACAGTTTATCAGAAAGTTAGCATTTCTCTTTGCTATACTTCTTTCAGTTTATAATCTCGTGTAATAGAGTACTTGTCTGGAAATATAATTAAAATCAGAGATTAAGTAGTCTTCAATGACTAAAACCATAAATGTCAGGATACTATTACTTCCTATTATTGCTTAACCAATCTGCAATGGTATCTTCCTCTTTCTTCTTCTTCTTTTTGTTTCCCCCAGACAAAACTTCAGGTCCTCTTTTCTCTTGATTTTTTTTTTTCCATACTCAAATTGGCTTTCAACTATTCTTCACTAAGGTGATTCAACTTGACTTTGCATTCTTTTTTGTTGTTACTTGTTTGTTTGGTTTTTTTGAGACAAGGTCTTGCTATATAGCCAAGGATGGCTTTGAACTTGCTGTGTAGACTAGGCTGGCCTTGAACTCCCCATCCTCCTGCCTTAGCCTCCCAAATGCTTGGATTACAGTGTACACCACCACACCTGACCTGCATTCATTTTTATTTTATTTATTTTTTGTGCTTCTGAGGACTGAACTCAGAGCCTCAAGCATGCTAGGCAAGCACTCTACCACTGAGCTACACTCACAACTCTGCATTCATTTTTATTTATGAAATAGGGAAACAGGTATGCTTTTGTGAATAACTTAATACTTGGCTTCCCCAGTGTTATTATTGACAAAGTTCTTTTATTCATCCATGAGGCCTTTGCTAATCACCTACTGGGCACCTTGTGTCAGCTGGATAGATGCTAGAGGGAAAAATAAGACAGGATTTCTGTCCTTGAGAACACAGTGGAGGATATAGAAAATTAGAAGACAGACTGTTAAGTTCCAGCATAGTGATATGTACAGGGCACTATAGCAAAGACAGGCCCTCTTACCCGGACTTTTAGGGCATGAAAGAGGATGTCAGGGAAGACTTTCTGGAGGAAGCTTTCTCTGATCTGAGTCTCAAAAACAAATAAGAATTATCCAGGCGATGGAGGAGGAGAGTCTAGGAAGAGGGAGCAGCATGTGAAAAAGTACAGAGGTAAAAGTACGCATGTATGGACTCTTTAGAACACTGAAGACCTGAATAGCTAGATATGGGAGGAGAGAAAATGTGAGGGTAGGACAGGGAATCATGAGATTTGAGGCTGGAATGGTTGGCAGTGTCCAATCATGAAATACTTTCCAGATCATGCCCAGAAATTTATTCTAAAAGCCACAAAGAGATACAGTATGAACCAGGAAGTGGCTGTTTTGTAAGGTTTGTGTTTTGCAATGATAGTTCTGGAAACTACCGTGTACACACCTCTAAAAGTGTAAATGATCCCTAGCAAAGATAATTAGAGGCCACTGACTGTCTCTTTAAATCTCTTCCAACATTAATTTTGGATTAAAGTGTTTATATGCTATGATAGCATAATAATAGAGGGAAGCATGAATTAGTTTTCTATCCTCTTATTAAGTGAACATTTGAAACCTATTTTGCTTGTTGATATAACATCTAGCCTTAGATGACTAAAATTAAAGATCTGACGAATAAAGCTGGCAATTGATGCTGGACCTCTAGTGGATCTTGTGTTAGGTTGATCAAATGCAAGCGCCTTCTGTGTGCCAGGCACTGTGCTAGGGGTTGAGGAGAGACTGGTGAACAATTTAGGCACTCATAGCCTAATAGAGGGACAGACTCGTGCACAAATTCAAATGTTCTAGTACACTTACATATTAGATTCTTTACATACATTTTCATTTTCCAATCTTACCTCAAACTAACAAAGTATGGATGAGGAAACCGAGGACGAGAGGAATTTAGTTTACTCGAGGTCGTGTAATATGAATGGTAAATAGGCACAATTCAATATTTGATCAATCTACCTGACTCTGATTTTGTTTCCATTTTACCTCTACCTTATTACACTGCCTCCCTAAAGGTAATGCTTATATGCTTTTGATCCTGAAGTAGTTTTCTTTCCCTATTCTCTTAATTTTTTCCAAGACTGCCCAAACCAGTATTCTTGACCCTTGAAGGACCCAGCCATTGGTAAAAGGTGCAGGCTCTAAAGTCAGATTGTCTGGATTCCAATCTAGCTTGATCACTTACCTCTCTCTCTCTGTCAGCGCTCTTCATAGAGTTGTGACTACTGTTAGGAGATAAGGTTGATAAAGCACTTAAAACAGGGAGAGCACACGAATAGAATTCAATAAGTGCTAGTTAAAATCATCATTTGAGTATCAACTCACCTACTTTCTAAACACCAAAGGAATTTTGATAAAATGAGTTTAAACTGTTCAACCATATTCATCTTAGTAAAGAGCTTTTGACTAGTATGCGTATGTGAACTCTGATTTCTTGTTCAGAGGATCAATGACCTTGCTATCACAAATAATAATCAAAGAAAATATGCCTGCAAGAGGAGCATAAACACACTTAAAACATTTTATTGTAGAAAACTTTGAGCATAAGCAAAAATGAAAGCAAAGTAGGGTAATGACCTTTCTTGTACCTATGGCTCACCTAGACGACCATCACATGCCAGTCTTGCCCCATCAGTACCTTTGTCCATTTACCTCAGCCCTGCATTATTTTGAAATAAGTGCCAAACATTACATCATTTCATCAATGAATATTTCAGAATGTATTTCTGAAAAGTAAGGCTTCTCCTCTGTTTTATTATACTGAAACAAATTAACAATTTCTTAATATCAAATATAGTTAGAAAAAAACCCTTTTTGATTAAAGGAAAGAATATTTTTGTTTGTTTTTTAGGTAAATCTAGAGACTTGTTTTTGAATATATACAAAAAATAATAGAGTAGGTTAATGACCTTTCTCATACCAGTCACCCATCTGGACAATCATCACCCCATGGCCGATCCTGCCTCATCCATCCCACCATCCATTTACCTTGCTAAAACTAAATCTAGAGACTTCATTGATCATTTTTTGGGAGAATTAATGAAAATTGATGGTTCTTGTCATTATTGTGTTTGGCATTGCTAAATACCTAGTATAGCCCAACTGAGGATGAAAATTAGCAAGAACTTGAATTATTTGGGTAGGGAAGGGTAACGATTACTATCCAGTTTTTACATGTGAAGAAACTGACTCAGATGATTTGTCAATGGTAATATAAGCTGCAAACCACTTGTGTGGAAATGTCATTTGAACCATGCTCAATCCATAAATATTTACTGAGCACAAGATATTTACTATTTACATTTCTTTTTAAATGTCTGGCCTGCATTATTTTTATAATAAGGTTATTCTTGTCTTTGGTCACTTAATTTCTGCTATCTTTTGTTATGTTCCAAATTAAACTATATTCTTCCTCTTCTGTCCTACCCTAATTTTTAGCTGGTGGAACGACATTAGGGATAATACAGATGAAATTTTGGTCTCCAGCAGAAGTTCAATTGCAATTATGAAAACAGCTCTTGCAATGGTCTATTGATGGGGGAACTTTTCATTATAAAAAGTTCTTTTTAAATTCCAGGATACTGGTTGCTTGGTCACTGAAGAGTCTGTTACTACCATTCACTAGCACCCTGGGTGTCTGAGCAGACCTGGTTAGGAATGTACTGTTCATTTTGAATGAGAAAAAAAGGATAAAAAAGTTGCCTCAAACATTGCATCATCCAAGCCAAACATTCTAATATTTGGTTGATACAAAGCATTAGTCTTTTAGAGTATATCCTAACACACAAATAGATGTTGTTTTGAGTGGTTTCATCTTTTACTACAGCCATGTATCTTTTAATACACACACACACATACACACATGCATGCACGCATGCACACACACGCACACACACGCACACACACCCAGTAACTCTAGAGGGAATTGGTGAAGGTTTATTTATTTCTTTTCTGGTCTTTGTGGGTGAGTAAAATTGTTTTAATGTATCAGGTCTGGTGTTGTCAACAAAACATGCCAGCATGCCCACCCTCTTTATTCCCACTTTCGAATTTTCAGCCCTTGGAACATATCATTTCCCCATAGTTTTCCATAGTGTCCACTCAACATTAGCCCAAATGATAGTGCTGATGAAGTATGACTTTGGTATCACTTCAATTATATATCTGGAATGTTTATTCCCCTGAGCTTTCCAACTGAGGGAGCCCAGCATGAACTCCTACTTTGGAAAATATCTGAGTGGGCAGACCTATTTGCCACATTACCCTCATTGTGTGTCTTTGTTTACTCAGCTGAAAAGCAGTACTTTCCTCTTACACAGCCAGGCATGAATCTCCAGGTCTCAGAAGCTGTTAAAATGGGCAGAAAAACTGTGTTGGGAAGGGAGACATTAAAAATTGTTATCAGACTTTGAGGTAATATGTAAGCCAAGGAGCTTTCTTAAGGAAGGGCATAATGACTTTAAGTGGTTATAAACTATAAAGCACAACTCTGGCGACATTTTTGTGGACCTCTTTTGTTAGGGTCTTTAATTTTATGCAATTTCTTTACCTTCTGGGTAAAAGCTAGGGATAACTGGTTGGCAAATTTGATTTGTTTTTACTATAATAGAAAAAAAAGTAGGTTATTAGGATATGAACATGCCATCCAGCGCAGGTAATAATGAATGTCCTGTGGCCATAACAGCATGCACATATTCTTGGCATATATTTCTCTGGATATCTTCGTCTCTCAACTCAATTATTTTAGCAGGCTGGTAAAAATCTCCTTGCCTTCATTCTTTCCAAGTCTGTTTTCACACTGCCTCCGGAGTTGTTTTTAAAATGAAGATTTGATCATATCGTTCTCCCTTGTGTAAAATTCTTCCATGACTGTTCAGTTGCTATTTGAAAAACCCTTGTGTGTTACCACTCATGCCTAATATTTTATGCTCTAACCACATTCTAGTTTTCTAGAGTACTATGCTTTTGGAATATTCTTCCCCTGAACTCTTAGCTTAGTTTTACCTGCTAATTCTTTGTGTCCCAGGTTTGATGTTTCTCCCTCTGAAATGTCTGGATTAGATGTTTCTCCATGTGCAAACACATGCACTATGTTTTCCTTTACCACTGTTTTGCATATTTCCACTTATTATCACACCACATTCTTCTTTGTGTTTCTTTCTGCTATAAGACTATAAGTTGTATGAAGGCAGGGACCATGTCTATATTTCTTACTGTTGTATCTCTTGCACTTAAAAATTATAATCTCTTTCTGGCACAATACAAATTTATTGAACGATTGAATTAATAAACATATGCCTTACTAAGAATCTTTAGCAACCTCAGAGAAGAATTATAGCTCTCTGTTTTCATGTTCTTGATCATTTTCTCCCCGTCTTCTATTCATATTCATTCACTCATCCAGTTATTCAATGGAATGTTGCTTTGAACTTTTAAAGCTTCCATACCTTGCCCAGAAACACATGTAAAAATTTATAAAAGGAAAACTCCAACATGCACTTACCTGATGCTTCCTCTTGGAACACACATATAGTCCCTACTCTCTCCTGCTCCCATCCTGTGTGTCTCTTTCCTGCATAGCTTTTCTAACTTAAGATTTAACTACCTTTTGACGTACTGGATAAACCATCCCTTCTAGAGCTGAAAGTGATGAGGTAACTGTATGCCAGACACTGCATTGTTTCATTTAATCACCACATTTTGTACAGATAAGAAAACTGCCCAGCACACCTGTACTCCCAGTGACTCAGGAGGTGGACGCAGTAGGGTCACAAGTTTGAGACCAGAGGCAGTCTGCAGAATTTAGCCAGACTGTGTCTCAAAAAAAGTTAAAAAAAAAATGGGCTGAGGGTGCAGCTCAGTGATATAGCACTTGCAAAGCTTGCAAGTGCGAAGCCCTGGGTTCAATCCCCAGTACTGCAAATAAATAAATAAATAAATAAATAAATAAATAAGATAAAAAAGAAAGAAAGAACAGTGAGGCACAGTTAACTGACAGAGCCATTGTTTAGACACTACTCTGGCTGGCTTCAAAGTTTATTTAGAAAATTAGTGTACTACTCTTAGCTTCAGTTATCTGTGAAAAGAGGGTAGGGGTAGGACAGATAATTAGATCCTTAAATTCAAGCACTTAAGATTCCCTAGCTGCGTTGGTAAGGTAAGAATTGCATATAACACAAACTGTATGGTGATAGTTCCTCCCTCTTAAAATTATAATTTTAAAAATCACATACCATTTATCATTTTAACCATTTAAAATGTATAATTCAGCAGTGGTAAGTATATTCACATTATTATGAAACAGATCTCTAGAATTTTTTCATCTTGCAGATTTGAAACTCTTCCTATTAAATAATTCCCCTTTCCTCTCCCCTAAACCCTTGGTAACAACCATTCTACTCTTTGTTTCTATGGATTTGATTACTTTAGACCAGCAGTCCCCAACCTTTTTGGCACCAGGGAAGACGGTTTTCCCAGGGAGAGGAATGGGGAGATGGCTTCAGTATGACAGCTGCTATAAATTCAGATGAAGCTTTGCTCAGTGGCCCAGTGCTCACCTCCTACTGTGTACCCTGCTTTGTTAACCTTATATAATAAGTGAAATTGTACAATATATATATATTTTTTTGTGACTGGCTTATTTCATTTAATGACCTTAAGATTCATTCATGTTGTAGCATGTGATGGGATTTCCTTCTTTTTTAAGGCTGCATAGTTTTCATTTTTGTGTGTATATGTGTATGTGTACACGTATGTATATATGTCACTTTTTTTGTTTTTGATACTTGAGGGTTGAACTCAGCATCTTGGACATACTTTGCAAGTGCTTTACCGCTTTATCTTGAGTGCTTTATCTTGAGACAAGGTCTTGCTAAATTACACAGGCTGCCTCTGGCCTTGAACCTGTGATCCTCCTGCCTCAGCCTCTCAAGTTGCTGGTATTACAGGCATGAGTCACTGTGCCTAACATATATGCCACATTTAAAAAATCCATTTATTCATCAATGGACATTTGGGTTGCTTCTACTACTTGGCCATTGTGAACAGTACTGTTATGAACATGGTTATATAAATATCTCTTTGAGATTCTGCTTTCAATTCCTTTGGATAGACACTCTGAACTGGGATTGTTGGATCATATTATAGTTCTCCTTTTAATTACTTTAGGAACTGTTAAACTATTTTCTTTCTTTCTTCCTTCCTCCTTTTCTTTTTCTTTTTCCTTCCTTCCCTTCCCTTCTCTTCTCTTTCCTTCTTTTCTTTTTCTTTTTCTTTCTTTTTTCTTGTGCTGGGGATGGAACCCAGGACCTTGCACATGCTAGACAAGTGTTATAACACTGAGCTACATCCCTTGTCCTTGGTTTTATCAAACAAGGTTTCACTGTGTAGCTCAGGCTGCTCTGGAACTATGTATCCCAGACTGGCCCCAAACTAGTGATCCTCCTTCCTCCATCTCCCAAGTGCTGGGATTATAGGTCTGCGCCACCACACCTAGCTTGCCATACTCTTTTCTATAGTGTCACACCATTTTACAGTCCCACCAAGACTGTGGGTTGATACAGAAAGTAGCAAATGGAATGTATGAAATCAGAAATGAAAGAGGAAGAACAGGGAAATTCTGCTACTATGGAGGTAAATGTCATTCAGCCAGTCTATTTCCTTGATTGTTTTAGCTAACATAGCCTACTTCTTCAAGGCTATTACTTCAGGAGTGTGTGAGGGAAACAAATTATTTATTTTTTGATTTGTTATTGACCACTGGTCTCTGAGAATTTCTGAGATTGTTGACTTCCAATGGTGCCTTAGCAGTGATGAGGGAGAATTTGAGGGTTGTGTTTTATATATTTCTCTGAAGGAATGCATGATGATATGATGCTGGTATGAATATTGTGATCAGCAAGTTAGGAGTAGACCAGAAGCATAGTCTGTAATTCTACCTATGTGCCTTTTGCAGTCTTATCTTGAACAGGGTCTTTGACATGTTTGTGCTTCCAAATTCTCATTTTAAAAAAAGAGGAAGAAGGAAATCTGTATTTTAGTATTGACTTCTGGCAATCTCAGTTTTCTTTTCAGGATCCCCTGAGTGTGTGTGTATGTGTGTGTTTGTGTGTTTGTGTTGATGGGGAGTTGGTTGGGTTTCACTATGGGTAGGTACAAGAGCAAGAGTGAGTAGTGGAGTTAGAAGAGGGGTTTCTTCTTTTTGAATATGTAGTGTTACCCAAATGCTTAGTCATGATGATGAAGCAAAGAATTTCACAGCTTGCCTTGTAGGACAGTGCTTCTACTGAGGAAATGTTTGATAATATTGAACTGTGGCAGAATAGTTGGAAGATTTTGTCAACAAGTTTTGAGGATTAAGGGGATTAGATGGGGGAACACAAAGTAAGATCGCCCCCTTTGTAGTTCTAAAAGCAGAAAATAGTTCTCTTTAAATGACCTTTGGAATGACTGAAGGCGCATCTATTTTTTCCTCTCTTCACTCCAAATCTGTTAAAACTTCTAGAGCTGTACAACTGTTGTTTTTTGTTTGTTGGATGCTGTTGAGTCGGATCCACTATAGACGGGTATATTCTGTTCCTTTGAAGCATTTATTTACCATATATTCTTGAATCTAACCCACATGGTTTCAACAGTTTTAGAGGGCTAAAAAAATCAGGTGTGGATTAGATTTGTGGTGAAGAACTGATTTTAGGGAAAATTATAGAACCATTATACATGTTGGAAAAACAATAAAATGCACTAATTTATAATTTTATTTATTATTATCACTATTATAATTTACCTATTATTCATTACACTGGTTGTCATCACTCATAACTGAAACATTACCCATGCTCTCTATCACTTCATTATCATATTTATTGTATTGCCCTGTGGACAAGGATTGGTTAAAGAAAAGGAGTGGATTAGAATTGCAAACTAACTTTCTTCCATTTAAGGAGTCGCCAAAACCTGAGTGTGGATTAGATTCAGGTGCAGATTAGATTTGAGAATATACATTATTCACAAAGCAAACAAGCAGACTTAATTTTATTGTGTAACATACAGGACAAATCCTATTTACTATGACAAACATGCCTGCCTGTTTGAAGAAACAATCTTTATTAAGGACTCTGTCCAAACTCAAATTGTCCTGTTAGATTGCTACAATAATTTATTAGTAAATTCATTGCCTCTAGCCTCCCTTCTCTAATCCTTAACTTCACCCCGCTCTTAAAGATAACCTAATTCTAGCTGGATTTTTTTTTATGGCCATCTGATCTTGGAAAAATTACTAAATTTCTCTGTGCCTTCATTTCATTATTTTATCCTCTCTATGATAAAGATTATACCTTTTAAGTTCCTTATAATTTTTTAATAAGTAGTCAGGCGCAGTGGCGCAAACCTGTAATCCCAGCGACTTGGGAGGCAGAGGCAGGAGGATCTCAAGTTTGAGACCAGAGGCAGTCTGTGTAATTTAGCATGACCCTGTCTCAAAATAAAAGTAAAAAAAATGGGCTGAGGGTGCAGCTCAGTGGTACAGCACTTGCAAAGCATTCAAGTGCAAGGCCCTGTGTTCAACCCCCACTACCGCAAAAAAATAAAAAATAAAAAAAATTAACAAGTTGGTGCATATAAAGTAAATAAAAACAGTGCCTGGCATGTAATAAGTACACAAATAAATAAAAAAATTGATAAAACAATAAGTAATAGTAATATAGTTACTGTTGTCATTATTATTGCCATTTTTATTTGTTTTTATTTCTGGAGTCTAACTTTGACCATATCATGAGAATCATTTTTAAGCTTGTCACAGTGCATATTCCTGAGTTACTCCCCATGCCCACCCCTAGGTCTACAGTGGAACCAAGGAGTCAATGTTTCACTGTGTTCTCCAGGTGATTTTGAAGATCACGTGGTACCAGTAGTTACTGGAATCTTCTTTGTAGGATCATTCCATGTGGGATCAAAGGCAAACAAACTCTACTGGAATTTGAGGACCCAATATACCTTTCCAATATATATTTCTTCCTTTTGTTCCTTCTGGTCCACCCTGGCATCCTATCCCATCTGATCTCAGAAGCTAAGCAGGGTCAGGCCTGGTTAGTCCTTTGATGGGAGACTGCTGGGAATACCAGGTACTGTAGGCTTGGGAGAAGGACCCCACAGCCCACTCCCAAAACAGTCAGCCATTGAAAATCATATAAATAGCAAAGAAACACTGATACAGTGCTGGGCATGGCACAGTGTCAGGTAGTGTTTCATTCTGTAGTACATAGGGTCGCTATGAGTTGGACTCGACTCAAACACATCTAACAACAATTCCTTCCTATCAGTCTTTGCTGCAACCATAGTAATTAGATTTTCTCTTTATTCACTCTCACCCATTATATGTCATGTATTTTCTTCAGTACAGTATGGCCTAATTTTGTGATCAAATATATATTTATTCCTAGTAATCCAAACACCATCCATTTAATAGTATATTTAACAAATGGTTGGGTATTAATGTTAAACTATAATATGTAGAACCAACCTTCCCTTTTCTGAAAATTAGGGCAGAGTTCTTAGGTTAACATCAGTAGGTACCTTAGGATAGCAGTTTTTTAAACTGATTTTTCCTTTCACTCACTTCGCAGCTTTTTTCTCTGAACAAATTTTCCAGGCATTACAGTGAGCAAATAGTTTTAGGCTTTAAGTTGCTCAGCTGGCCTCTGCAAACAGACAGATCTAGTCCCAACCTCAGAAGCAGTTGGCAGTACTTGAAGTTCTTTTTCTTCTTGTGATTTCTGTCACGTTGGCTATAAGATTAAGGCATTAATGAGATTATTTAGAGTATTTTGAATACATTCAGAAGTTTCTGATGATCCTTTTTAGTTCTTAATTCTTAGAATCTGTAGTAATACCTAATGATACTGTTTTGTCAAACAGATTGCTTATAATAATTATATAAGATGGCGAAAAAAGCTGCTGTCATTAGTGTTTTTCCCCTTTGCCTGTTCTGATTCTTAAATACTTTTTTCAGTTGGGTATCAGTAGCCCAATTTACAAAGAGGGCATGAAATTCAAGATTACAGAGCTATCAACAGTGGTTTGGTTTCAGGTTTGAACCCAAGTCCCTTGACCTCATAGACTGATTTCTTTACACTGTGGCCTGGAGGGCAGATTTCAAGTTGTTCAATTTCAGTTCCTGTATTTGCTCTTCCAGCCCTGTCTCCGCCTTTAAACTCAGGGATACTATGATCATACTATCAATGAAAAAACTGATACATATTCAAGAACAGTAACTAAGATAGAATAGCAACCTGGCAGATAGATAGTAAGATAGAATACGCTTCCAGACTGTTGTAGGCAGTACTAGGTTAATTCTTTTAGTGCATTCTAAATTTGATAGGGGCCTGACATAACAAAATGTACTTTAAAAAAGCAATTAACTCTTATTAAATGGGAAAATTGGTTTTCTTTTTTAATTAGTAATTTCTTTTAGTGTACAATTTAATGAGTTTCATTATGACATTTCCATACATGCATATCCTAGTTCATTGCTTATATTCATCTCCACCATTATCCTCCCATGACCCTCTTCTGATCCCCTACTTGCAAACCAATGGTCTCCTTCTTGCATGCCTTTTTATGTGTATGTGTGTATGTATACATATATACACACACATATATATTTATATATCATATACACAAATCCACATTTTTGCCTTTGAGAACAAAACATATTTCTCTTCTTTCTGCCATTATTCTTTCTTACTGCACATCCCCTCTCTTTAGTCCCTTTTGTCCCCCTACATAGTCCCCTTCTATGTTCATGACATATATATTAAAACATTGAATCTATATTGAAATCTAGCATCCACATGTGAAAGAAAACATGCAACGTTTGTCTTTCTGGGTCTGGCTTATTTCACTTAAAATGATGATCTCTACCTCCATCCATTTTTCAGAAAATGTCATAATTTTGTCCTCCTTTATGGCTGAATAAAACTCCATAGTGTGTATATATATATATATATATATATATATATATATCACATTTTCCTTATCCATTCATCTGTTGATGGATACCTATCCATATTCTGGCTATTGTGAACAACACCACAGAAAACACATGAACAGGTATCTCTAGGGTATGTTACTTACCTTCCAGGAGTGGTATGGCTGGGTCATGTGGTAGTTCTACTTTTAGTTTTTAGAGGAACTTCTATACTGATTTCCATAGTAGCTGCACCAACTTACATTTCCACCAGCAGTGTATAAGAGTTCCTTTCTCCCCACATCCTCACTAGAATTTGTTGTTTGTTTTGTTCATGCTAGCTATTCTGACTGAGGTGAGATGATACCTCAGTGTAGTTTTGATTTGCATTTGCCTCACGGCTAAGGATATTGAACATTTTCTCACATTTTTATTGACCATTTGTATTTCTTTTGCAAATTGTCTGTTCAATTCATTTGCCTATTTTTTATTGGATAATTGGTTTGTTTGGTGTTTAATTTCTAAAGCTTGTTCTTCTAAATATTAAACTGTCTGATATATAGCTGGCAAAGATTTTCTCCCATTCTATAGGTTGTCTCTTCACTGTTAATTATTTCCTTTGCTATGTAAAAGCTTTTTAATTTCATGTAATCCCATTTGTCAATTCTTGCTATTGTTTACTGTACTTTTAGATTCCTATTCAAAATGTCCTTGCATATCCCTATATCTTGAACTGTTTTCCCTATGTTTTGCTGTAGCAGTTTCAAAATTTCAGGTCTTACATTAAGGTTTTCGATCCATTTTGAACTGATTTTTGTACAGGATGAGAGAGAGCAATCTAGTTTCAGTCTTCCACATGAAGACAATCAGTTCTCCCAGCACTACTTATTAAAGAGGTATCTTTTTTCCAACTTGTATCTTTGCCACTATTGTTGAATATCAGGTGGCTGTAGGTGCATGGGTTTATTTTTGGACCCTATATTCTATTCCATTGGTGTATGTGTCTGTTTTTGTGCCAGTATCATGATGTTTTTGTTACTATTGCTCTGTTGTTGTTGTTAGGTGCTGTTGAATCAGTATTCGACTCCTAGCAACCCTATGTACAACAGATGAAACACTATTGTCAGTGCTTCTCTGCTGTTCATAGGGTTTTCAATGGTGGATTGACTTTTGGGAATGGGTTGCCAGGTCCTTCTCCCAAGCCTACAGGACCTGGTGTTCCCAGGTGTTCTCCCATCCAAGTACTAACCAGGCCCGACCCTGCTTAGCTTCCGAGATCTGACGGGATGGATGCCACAGGGCCACAGCTGCAGGCTGTTGCACTGTAGTATAACTTAAAATTGAGTATTGTGATACTGGGGGCTGAGGTTCAGCTCGGTTGAGTGCTGCTCTCACTCTCTGAGACAGTTCAATCCCCAGCACCACAAAAATGGGAGAAGGACAATCCGCTCCTGAAGAAATCCTGAAACAATAAGCCATTGAGAACCAATCCTGAAACTATCAGCCAATGAAAAGCCAGTGAAGGTCACTATGAGTTGGATAGGACTCGAGGGCACCTAACAATGATAATTGTGATACCTACTGCATTGCTTATTCAGCTCAGGATTACTTTGGTAATTCAGGGTCTTTTGTGCTTCCATATGAATTTAAGGATTTAGGAATTTTTTTTTCTATTTTTATGAAGAATGTCATTGGAATTTTGATGAGAAGTTCATTGGATTTGTAAATTGCTTTCATTAGTATATCCATTTTCACAATATTATTTCTTCCTATCCACGAACATAGGAAGTCTTTGCATCTTCTAGTGTCTTCTTCAGTTTTTGTTTAGTGTTTTAAAGTATTCATTGTAGAGGTCTCTCACCTCTTTGGTAGGTTTAGTCATAGGTATTATATTCTTTTTGGAGCTATTGTGAATGGCATTATTCTCCTGATTTCTTTCTCAGACTCATTATTGTTATATAGAAAAACTACTGATTTTAGTATGTTGATTTTGTATCCTACTACTTTGCTGAAAGTGTTTATCAGCTCTAAGAGTTGTCTGGTAGAGACTTTAGGGTCTTTTAAGTATAGGATCATTTCACCTGCAAATAGGGATAATTTGACTTCTTCCATTCTTACTTGGATCCCTTCTATTTCTTTCTCTTGTTTTATTTCTGTGGATAAGAGTTCAATTCCTGTATCAAATAACAGTGGAGAGAGTGGACACTGTTGTCTCATTTGTGATTTTAGAGGAAATGCTTTCAGTTTTTCCCCATTTAATATGATGTCACATGAAGGTTTTTCATATATTGCCTTTATTATGTTGAGTTATAGTCCTTCTATTCCTAGTATTTTCAGGGCTTTTTTCATGAAAAGATTTTGCCTTTTCTGCATCTATTGAGATGATCACGTGATTTCTGTCTCTGGGTCTACTTATGTGTTGTATTATATTTATTGGACCACCTTTGCATCTCTAGAATGAACCAACTTGATAATTATGTATGGTCTTTTAAATGTGTTGTTGAAGTCAATTTTCAAGTATTTTATTAAGGATTTTTGCATCTATCTTCATCAGGGTAATTGGTCTGTAGTTTTCCTTTTTTATTGTGTCCTTATCAGATGTTGGTATCAGGCGAATAATGGTTTCATACGATGGGTTTGATAGTGTTCCTTTCATTTCTATTTTATGGCCTTGTTTGAGAGGCATTGGTGTTAATTGTTCTTTAAAGGTCCTGTAGACTTCAGCAATGGATCCATCTGGTCCTAGGCTTTTCATTGATGAATGACTATTGCAGTTTCAATCTTTCTGCTCATTATTATTGGTTTAAGTTGTTTATATGTGCAGCCATAGCACCCTGGAATCCAATCCTGCCTGATCTTGGAAGCTAACCTGGTTGGTTGGTAATGCCAGGTACTACAGGCAAGAGAGAAGGACCTGGCAACCCCTCCTGAAACAATTGGCCATTGAAAACCCTATGAATAACAGAGAAGCACTGACAATAGTGCTGGGCGTGGCATAGTATTGGAGAATGTTTGGTTTATTGTCATTATGAGTTGAAAGCCACTTGACAGCACCTAACAACAAGTTGTTTATATCCTATTGATTTAATCTTGGTAGGTCATATGTGTTTAGTTTATCCATTTAATCTATGTTTTCCAGTTTTTTTGAATATAAGTTTTCAAAGTATTCTCTAATGATTCTCTGGATTTCATTAGTATCTGTTGTGATATCCCCTATTTCATCTCTAATTTTATTAATCTGAGTCTTCTTTCTCATTCTTTTGGTTAGTTAGGCTAAGGATTTGTTGATCTTGTTTATCTTTTCAAAGAATTATTTTTTCATCAATTTTTGTATTGTCTCCATTTTAGTCTCCATTTCTTTAACTTCTGCCATGATATTTATTATTTCTTCATGTCTGCTGTTTTGGGGTTTTGCTTATTCTTGTTTTTCTAAGACATTGAGGTGCATCATTAAATTGTTTATTTGAATCCTGATTTTTTAATGTAGGCATTCATAACTATAAAGTTCCCTCTTAGAATCGCCTTTGCTGTATCCCAAAAGTTCTAGTATATTGTGTTTTTATTTTCACTTGATTCTAGGAATTTTTAAATTTCCTCTCTGTTTTCTCAAAGAGCCACTAATCCTTTAAGAGTTTATTGTTCAATCTCAATTTTTTTGTATAGTTTCTGTAGTTTCTCGCTGTTGATTTGTAGTTTTATTTCATTATGATCCAATGAGATACAAGGAATTATTTCATTTTTTTCTGTATTTGTTAAGACTTTATTTATGGCCTGGAATGTGATCTACTTTAAAGAAGGTTCCATGGGCTGCTGAGGAGAATGTGTACTCTGTAGCTTGTGGTTAGAATATTCCATAGATATTTATTAGGTCCATTTGATCTATTGTGCCTTTTAACTCTCAAGTTTCTTTGTTGATTTTTTGTGTGGATGTTCTATTTATTGATGAGGGTGGGTATAGAAGAAACTCACTATCATTGTATCTGGACCTATTTGTTCCTTTATGTCTGGTAGTGTTTGTTTTATGAAATTGAGTGCACTGAAGTTCCATGTATATATATGTTTACAATTGTTATATCTTCTTGATGGATTGTTCCCTTTATTAGTCTGTAGGGACTTTCTTTTTCTCTTGTCATATTTTGGCTGAAGTCTACTTTGTCTGATGTAAGTATTGTTGTTGTTGTTGTTAGGTGCCGTCGAGTCAGTGTCCAACTCATAGCGACCCTATGACAACATAGCAAGCCGTATAATAGGAGAAACACTATTCTTAGTAACTCTCTGCTATTCATAGGGTTTTCAATGGCTGATTTTTCTTTGTGAGTGGGTTGCTAGGTCCTTCTCCCGAGCCTACAGCACTTGGTGTTCCCAGTCAGTCTCCCATCCAAGTACTAACCAGGCCCGAGCCTACTTAGCTTCCAAGATCTGATGGGATCAGATGCCACAGTGGTACAGCTGCAGGCTGATATAAGTATGGCTAGTCTTTTTTTTTTTTTTTTTTGTCTTCTACCTATTGAACCTATCTTCAAGTATTTATTTGCATATATATATATATTTTTTTCTGATCCTTACCCCAGTTTTTAATTGCACCATTCATTTTATTACTGTTGGGTTTTTAGAGTTTTTTTAAAATATATTCTTTATGCAAGTCATCTGATGGAAATGTGATTTGCAACTATTTCCTCCCAGCCTATGGCTTCTGTTTTCATTTCTTAGCTATCTTTTGAAGAATGAAAGTTTTGTCTTAATAAAGTTTAATTGTAAAAATTTTCCTCCAGAGATTTTATTTTTGGTGTCTTGTCCAAAAGTTCTTTAACCCAAATTCTTTAACTTTGACTAACTCAGTTATATTTTCTACTGTGTTTTCTTCTAGAAGTATTATATTTTCACATTTTACATTTAGAGGAATGGTCCTTTTTGATATAATTTGTGTAAGTTGTGAGGTTGAGTCAAGTTTCAGCCTTTTCCTATAGATTTTCAACTGTTCAACATCACTTACTGGGGAAAACCCCAAAAACTATCCTTTTTCTATTGAATTCCCTTTCCACTTCTTCAAAAAATTAGTTGATATTTACAGGACCTATTTCAGGACATCCTGTTATCTTTCATTGACCTTTGTATAATAACACATTGCCTTCAGGTTTGTAGTAAGTCTTGAAATCAATTGCTGGGAGTGTTCCAACTTTTTTTCTTCTTTGGCTATTTGTTTCTTTACCTTTTCATTTTAGAATTTACCTTTTATTTTAGAATTGGCTTGTAAATATCTACAAAAAATCCTTCTGGGACTTTGATTAGGTTTCCTTGAATCTGTAGATCTTATTATCTATATATCTGTGCAGTTATTTAAATCTTTTTGGTGTCTTTCATTAATTTTTTGTATACTTAGCATAAAGGTCATAAACATGTAAATTTATACCTAAGCATTTTCATTATTTTGGGGTGCACAATGGTTTGTTCATAACATGTAGAAATACAATTGAATTTTAAATTTATGTGAACTTTGTATGATGCAACCTTGCCAAAATCATTCATTAGTTCTGAGAATGTTTTTTATAGACTGCTATGTTGCTGAGGGCTGGGATTTAGCTCAGTTGGTAGAGTGCTGTGCTGCAGTCTCTGAGGTCCTGAGTTCAATTCCCAGCACCGCAAAAATGGGAGAAGGACCTGGCAATCCACTCCCAAGGCAATCCCAAAACAGTCAGCCATTGAAAACCCTATGAGTGTCGCTATGAGTCGGATACCGACTCCACGGCACCTAACAACAACAACAACAACGTGTTGCTGAGGTTGGCCCCAAACTCCTGGGCTAAAGTAATCCTCCAGAATAGCTGGGACTATAAGCACATGCCACCACATCAAGTTTAGGATCACTGATATAAAGAAGAAGTTTGCTTCTAGTATTGATCTTTTGCATTATAGATGGTCCCCAGTTTAATAATTTTTCAACTTAATGATGCAGTGAAAGCAGTACACATTCAGTAGAAACTGTACTTCAAATTTTAAATTTTAATCTTTTTCTAGGCTAGCACTATGTGGTAGGATATTCTTGTGGTGCTACGGCAGCAGCAACAGCAGCAAAATATAAACAGTAGATACTTTACCGTGTACTATGTGGGTAAGCTATATGTTCAGTAGGTTAGCTGTATTAAATGCATTTTGACAAGGTGTTTTCAACTTAAAATGAGTTTTTTTTCAGAATGAATTCCATTATAAGTCTAGATCATCTGTATTTTGTAATGTATTTACTCTGATCTTGAATTTTTAAAGTTATAGTAAGTTGTTATTTCCTTTACAAATATTATCTTGAGGTAATTCTACCTACATTTTTATCAAAAATGGAAAAAACTAGTAGAGAATTCCCATACATTTTTCATTGAGCTCTTTCCTGATGTTAATATCTTATATAATTAGATTATCAAAATTATTGAGACCAGGAATTAACACTGATAACAACAAATTTACTAATTACAGATCTTATTTGAATTTTATTGCTTTTTCCACCAAGGTCCTTATTTGGTCATAGATCCAATATAGGCTTCACATTGTATTTAGTTGATACCTTTCTTTGTTGTTTGTTGTTAGGTACTGTTGAGCTGGGTCTGACTCATAGCAACCCTCAAAGGGTTTTGAATGGTTGTTTCAGGATTGCTTCAGGACTGGGTTGCCACATCCTTCACCCAATCTTTCCTTAGACTCCTGTAATCAGAGATAGTTTGATCTGGAATAGTCTTTGTCTTTTATGACCTTGATACTTTTGAACATTGGTCAATTGTTGTGTAGAAGATCCCTGAGTTTGAGTTTATCTGATACTTTTCTCACAATTAATCGAGGTCATACAGTTTGGGCAAAAATACTAATAGTGATATCACAGTCGTTTTAGTGCATTTGTATCAGACAGTACTGGGAAAAGGACGTGGCAATCCACTCCCGAGGCTGAGGCAATCCTGAAACAACCAGCCATTGAAAACCCTGTGAAGGTCGCTATGAGTTGGACACAACTAACAACAACACCATCATCAGACAGTACATGTTGAAGATGTCTTATTACTTGTGATTTAATTTTGATCATTTGATAAATGTGATATCTGCCTGATTTCTCCACTACAGTTAATATTTTTCCCTTGGTTATTATTAAGTATCTGGTTGAGAGAGAGTTTGAGCCTATTTATCTATCCTGTTTCTCAAAGAACTCTCACTAATTTTATTTACATTCTTATCCTCAAGTGATTTCTGTTCCTTTCCTTTGTTCCTTTGCTCACTTTCTTTCTTTCTCTTTCTTTCCTTCATTCTTTCTTTCTTTTTCTTTCTTTTCTTTTTTCCTCTCTTTCTCTTTCTTTCTTTTTTTTTAAATTGGAAATTTTTAGTGTACATCTTAATGTGACTCATTTTGACATGCTTTTCATTGTGACATTTCCATATATGCATTTTGATAAACATTATTCATATAGGTTACCCCTTACCCTCCCCTATGCTTCCCCCCCTCTCACCCTTCCCATCTAAGTTCCCCATCTAAGTCTTCTCTATCTTTTACTTAGTAGTATTTTTCTATATGTCCTTGGGTTCCAGTTCTGTTTAAGAAAGAAACTTTTCCTGTAGTGGTCTTTGTTTTTATCTAGTTAGAACAATTACATTCATTTTCTAGTCCATTTATATTGACATCATTCTTATCCCCCCCTTTTATTATGATCCGACCTTTGAATAGGATTTTTCCTTCTTGTAATTTTGAATCAGCTGCCTCATATGAGTGAGAACATGTGTTGTTTCTCTTTCTGAGCTCGTGTTTGTTCACTCAAAATAATTTTCTCTAATTCCATCCATTTTGCTGCAAATGGTATTATTTCATTTTACTTGATTGCTAAGTAGTATTCCATTGTGTATATGTACCATAGTTTTTTTTTTATCCATTCTTCTGTTGAAGGGCACTTTGGTTGATTCCATATCTTTGCTATTGTGAAAAGCGCTGCATTGAACATGGAGATGCAGGTGTCTCTGTGGTATGATGACGCATCTCCCTTTGGGTAAATTCCCAATAGTGTTATAGCTGGGTCATATGGTAGATCTATTTTTAGTTTTTTGAGGTACCTCCATATTGATTTCCACAGTGGTTGCACCAATTTACAGCTCCACCAACAATGTAAGAGTGTGTCCCCCCTCCCCCCCCCAACCTCGCCAGCATTTGTTGTTGTTTGTTTTATTGATCTTGGCCATTCTTGCTGGTGTAAGGTGAAATTTCAGAGTTGTTTTGATTTGCATTTCCCTCATGGCTAGGAATGTTGAGCACTTTTTCATGTGTTTCATGGCTTTAAGGACCTCTTCATTTGAGAACTGTCTACTCAGTTCCTTTGCCCATTTGTGTATTGGGTTCTTTCTTTCTTTCTTTCTTTCTTTCTTTCTTTCTTTCTTTCTTTCTTTCTTTCTCTTTCTTTCCTTCTCTCTGTCTCTTTCTTCCTCTCCCTACCCCATCTCTCTCTCTCTCTCTCTCTCTCTCCCTTTTATTGAGCACAGAACCTTGCACTGAGCTATGCCCCTGACCCCTATGACGTTTCTAAAAAAAAAAAAAACTGGGAAAGTTTATTTCACAGTGTTGGCTTTATGTTGTTGTTGTTGTTGTTGTTAGATGCTGTCAAGTTGGTGTCCAACTTATAGCAACCCTACATACAACAGGTGAAACAAGATTGTCAGTGCTCTCTGCTATTCATAGAGTTTTCAATGGCTGGTTATTTTTTGGGAGTGGGTTGCTGGGTCCTTCACCCAGTTGGATTTATGTTGTTGTTGTTGTTGTTGTTTTTGTTGTTGTTGTTGTTAGGTGCTGTTGAGTCATATCTGACTCATAGCGACCCTGATAGGGTTTTCAATGGCTGATTGTTTTGGGATTGCCTCAGAAGTGGATTGCCACATCCTTCTTCCATTTTTGTGGTACTGGGAATTGAACGCAGGATCTCAGAAACTGTGGAGCGACCCTCTACAAACTGAGCTAAATCCCAGCCCAGTTGGCTTTATAGGAAATTTAAAATTAGGGGCAAAGAAAGGTGTTATAAGTTTTTAGCATGGATAGCTTCATGTTGTGGCCACCAGTTCTGACCATGTGTTGCTTTAGAGTCAGTTTCCTGAATGGAGACAGTTTAGACGTTGACATGTGTTCCCTACCCCTCCCTTTCTCCTCAGATCATTCCTTGGGGAAGCACTCAAAGTACCTACTGAGTTCTCTTGTAAACCCTGCCGAACCTGGCCTTCCTCTGTTGCATTTACTGTCATTGTAAGAACAAGCTGTAGCCAAAGTCTTGTTTCTGCTTCTGCCAGACGAGCTCCTGGTAAGTAGTAGAAGATTTCCCAATCTGGTTTAGGGATACTGACTCACCTGCCCATGGCACCTCTCACATACTTCCTGAGCCTTCTTCAGATGCCAAGATTCTCATCTTTTTCTGTTTTAATCATCCTTCGACATTTATTAATTAGAATTTTACTGTAAGGAGGAGCTGTCCCTTCTGCTCATTTATTTATTTATTATTACTTATTTATATCCGTGTGGACTCATGCTATTTTACAACTCTTACCTCTTTGTATATTCTGATGTTTGGAGTAAAGAAGCAAATGAATAAAAATAAGTAAGTAAAGCATAGTAATAGTGGAGATAGAAATAATGGTAATGATTGTACAACAATGTGAATGTGCTTAACGCCACTGAATTATATACTTAAAAATGGTAAATTTGATGTTGTATGTGTTTTACCACAATTGAAGGAAAATCTTTAGAAAATAGGAATGCCAGAGAACCAGGAAGCAAGTAATTGAGAAAAATGTCCCTAATATCCAGTTATGTTTTCCCTCCTTATGTGTTATTTGTTTGGTATAAGTAGTTAGCCTTGGTTGTTTCCAAAAATAATTCAAATTTCTCTTTGAAATGAAGGTGTTACTAAGTATTACTAGTACCCTGACTCAATTTCTTCCATATATTAGAATAAAGGGTTGATTTCACCCATCTCCATAAGGTGTCTTTTGAGAAAGAAAATAGAAAAAAATGAAATTAATCAGCATAATAATGATAAAATAAAAGCAAAGTAAGGAAAAGATAATAAGAAGACACTGATTTTTTTTCTTTCTTTTCTTTTCTTTTCTTTTTTTTTTTTTTTTTTTTTTTTTTTTTTTTTT